>CAUYPK010030872.1:0-20379 GCA_963574355.1 Loris lydekkerianus
AGGGGCTGGATAGTAAAGTGTCTCAAGAATGGAAGAAAAGGTATCCAATGTACTCAGCCCTACTATGAAACTAATTTATGGCTTTCATAGGAAAGCTATAACCCAGTTATAACCTAAGAATATGGGGAAGAAGGAGAGGGAAGGGAGGGAGGGGGGAGGTTGGGCAGAGGGAGGGATTGGTGGGATTACACCTGCGGTGCATTTTACAGGGGTACATGTGAAACTTAGTGAATGCAGAATATGACTGTCTTAACACAGTAACTAAGAAAATGCCAGGAATGCTATGTTAACCAGTGTGATGAAAATGTGTCGAACTTTTTATAAAACCAGTGCATGGTGCTCCATGATCGCATTAATGTACACAGCTATGATCTAATACTAATAAAAATAAATAAATAAATAAAAGCAGGTTAATGATCCTATCTGATATATATATATTTAAAAGACACTCTGGCAATAATACAAAGAAGCAGACCAGCTAGGTAGATATTCCAGTGCGTCTGATACAGAGTAGGAGCCTGCATAAGATAGCCTTCAGTACAGACTCAAAAAGTTAACTGGGTTTAGGAAATATTTGCAACATACTGGCAGGAAAATTTGAGGATGGGTTATATATGGAGTATAGAGGGGAAAGAACAGTCAAAGTTGACACCTAAGTTTTTGTCTGAAAAATGGATAAATGGACATTCCATTTATCATGATAGAAAAGTCTAGAGTGTAGAAAAGGTTTGGCTATGGAATCTCAAGTTTTGTTCTGGGAAAATGAGGCTGAGGAGCCTTTTGGATATTTAGGAGAAGAAGTGATATAATTAGTTTGATATATGAATCTGGACAGGACAAGAGATATAAATTAGGGCATTACTGACGTATTATTTGTATTTTTCCCCTTGTACAGATACATCGAAATAATAATCTAATTTTTACTTTTTGTTTATAAATTAATTAAAAATATTTTCTTCTGTCTTTTAATTTTACTTCAGATTGCATTCTTTCCCTTTCTTTGAATAATAGCTACATTATTTCTTAAACATTAGACAGAAATCTGATTATTGTGCATGATTAAACAGGCATAACATACAAGATTCTTAACTAGATTTTAAAACACAGGTTATATTCCTTTCTGAGTTCTAAAGAATTGACTTCTTTTTGCTATTTTCTACTTCTTCCCCCCAAAACATGGGAAACAGGAAAAATACATTAAGTCCTCATATCAAATGGCATAACATAACATTTGCTTTTGCTTAGCATAATGTCTTTTGAAAGATAGATGAAATTTCAAGTCAAAGAAAGTTAAATGTGATGCCTATTTATTATTTTCATGACTCTGTTAGGATTGGTGAGGTGATTAAGTATGACAAATCAGCCTTGACCTGAATTTTATAAATCTGTAGAGAAAATAAGACATCCATATATAAAACAACGAGAAGCAGAAAACATTATAAACTATGTATGTGGCATATACTAGTACAATAACTGGTTAAAGATGACATAGAAATTATGATGGTGCAAACCATACCCAGCTGTGTGCAGTGACCAGAGCCAATCAGTAATTGAGCATGACTTACCAAGTGGCTGGCCTGCGATGACCCTGGCATTCTCTCCAGCCACTGCAGCTCTGGCGTGCCGCTCACTCATATACTGTACGAATGCATAACCCTTGTGAACGGAGCATCCAACTATTTTTCCATACTTTGAAAAAATGGCTTCAATGTCAACTTTCTTCACAATGGCTGTATTTAGATTTCCAATGAAAACACGGGAGTTGATGGACTTGGGGTCATTCTTATTGGTGACATTGCTGGTCTGTGTTTTGCCAGTCATGGTTGACTCACTTTGTTTTAATCCTTAAACAAACAAAAAACAAATAATCAAAAGGTAAATAATTAGGTTGAATGAATGTCAGTGGTTCTTAACAGGTTTTCAATACTATTCTCAGGAAACCTCAAGTCCCTAAGTATTGCTGATTTTCTTCAGAAAAAAATTTAGTAATATAAAATATAAAAGTTAAACATTGCATTGCTAAATACAGGAGGAAATACTCATAATAACATAATATACTGTTATAAATAAAATTAGGATTTATTTATCCAAAAGTCAATCATGAATAATGACTAAACGTTTTGTATTTGTTTTCATGTATGTCTCTCTATGAAAAGTTTGAGAAATAATACATCTTATTCTATTAAGAAGAAAGAAAATCCAATATGGTTAAGTTCTGATAATAGATGGAATATAGTAATACAACTTCCATTTACTGTTTAAGTACTTGCATTTTTATTTCTATATGTTCTATAATATGTAGATGCATTGTCTATAAGAACGCTTCTACCAGAAACTAACAATTCATTCCATTAAAGGTTGTGAAAGAGAGAAAGGTATTAAAATAAATTGAGCAGAGAATTTAACATAAGAAAAACATAACTTTGAAAATAAGAGATTTAACCAAAATTAACACTATGCATGCAATTTATGTGAACCAATAGCCTTATGTTCATTTCAAAAAAAGCATGTGTAGCCAGTGTTCATCAATGATTAACAAATGAGTAGACTAGACAACTGCTGACAATTTGTTCTCAACCTCTTTGTTAAATCCATTTAACTAAAGGCAGCTATGATGCCTAAGGATTGCCAGTATTTTTATAAACCATTTTCTTAGCTTGGCAGAATGTTTAATTGTGCTTAATTAACCTCAATGAAGCTTTTATTTCTAAGTATCCCAGCACTTACAGATTTATTTTTAAGGCCTTAAAAATTCATTCACTAATTCATTCCTTAATTTATTTAGCAATATTTTTTAAGCACCTACCTTTTAGCAGGCATCATCTTTTACAGTACCTATTAATTTACAAAAACCATTATGTCAAAACTAAAATTTCAACAAGGCTATACTCTCTGACATTGATGATCATTGTTGAACATTAGCTAATTGATACATTTTGTCAGTGATGGCTACATTTTTATATAAAGACTCTATTTTAAAATATTACAGCCATAAAAATAGTAAGTGCATCTGATTTTTACAAATCATTTTAAATGACATTTCTAAATTAAGCATTACGGTGGTAGAAGTCTTTAAGGCATGTAGATTGGATATGCTTGAAAACGTACTTACTATGCATTTAAACCAGGTACTCCTGAAATCAAGAGCAACCAGGTAACATAAAAATGTTTCAAATTAAACTGTTCATTATTACATTTGGGATTATGAAAGCTTGTTTCATATTGAACATTTAACATTATAAACATTTCCTTACGATGGAATTTCATAATCAAAAACATTCAGTTATTTACATAAAAATTAAGAGTAAGACATCATTAGAAACAAGAATTATAATGCTATCTTATATTATTTCATTTTAACTACATTTAATTGGCTCCTTTATGAATTATACAAGCTAGGGTTAAAGAAAACAAAGCTGATCATTTTGTTTTAAATCTTCCAACTTGAGCTATTGCATATCTCAAGACAGGTGCTCTGAGAATTAACTAAAACAAGAAAAATCAAATAGATAATTTAGAGTCATTTTCCTGTCTTACCAGGCCTGGACAACATCAGAAAACATATTATTTTCTTTTTGCTCTCATGTGATACATATTTTTAGAAATATCATAAGGTTATTTTGAAGAGTGAATGATTCTTACGGTTGACATTTTATTTCCTGGGATAGGATAGATTGTTAAAATGCAAACACAAGAATTGTTAGATTAGGTCAGACTCATGGTTTACGGAGCCTGGTGGTCTTTCTTTGACAGTGGCCCTCAATCAAACTTAATATAAGAATACACCTGAACTCTAAATCCTCACTGTAAATGTTAATATACTACCTTTGCCTCTATGTGAATGACTCTCATAACTGTAACTTCAAACTGCCAATTGTGTAATTCTAATTAAGGACTCTTAATTATTTTAAATCTATTTAATCTTTTCACAAAAACTGACTCTTCAGTTTCTACCAGTGTTAATAATAATTTGTTGTGAGTACATTATCATTTTGACATTCTCTAAAAATCAAGCCTCAACTCATAGTGTAATATTTAGCTCATGTTTCTCTATTACATGAATTTTTAGTCAGTTGAAGAAGCTCACCTTTCAGCCATCATAAAATAATAGTGACTAAATTAACCCTCTTTATTCAAATAACTAAAAAACCAAACAAATATAGGAGAAGCAACTGTTTTCCAAACATTAAACCACAGGCAATATATAGGCATTATATCTGAAAGATAAGAGACAAAGTAAGTAGAACTTATGACTGCCCCAGCTTTCTGCATGGGAAGTATCTATCAGGTCACAAAGCATAGAGAGAAGTTGGGAGGGAGGTTTTGCAAGCAGAGACATTGACCTAACTGAGTTGAGGAGAGATCAGACTTCAGAGTATCTGAAGAGGCTAGAATTTGTGACACAGATTTCTTGAGACAAAGCTATGCAGAAAAAGAACTCTAGAAATCTGCTTAGGGGTTCTTTGAAACTATGCTAATTTTTAAGAGTACATGCAAATGGTAAAATTTTATGACACTGGGTAAAAAATTATTGGATAGTAGTAGACTAGATAATTCCAAAATTTATAAAGGACTGAGAATTATTGAGTCCCAAATGACTCTGTGGAGAAGTGAGGTTAGATGTATGAATGGCTCAGTTTTAGTAATGGGGATTAATAAACCCTAGAGTTATAGGTACCAGAGGACCAGTCTAGCAAAACTTGAAAACAAGTCTGAAGATGATCAGACAAAACCAATATAGAATAAAACACCTATCAAAGAAAAAGTAACACTTTAAAAAGAAAAAAGTAATAGTTGAGTCCTTGACCCAGGTAGTCAATTGCAAATTGCACTTTACTTTACCAATGCAAACATGTAAACTAATCATTTGTACCTTTATACTAATCAGAATTTTTTAAAAAAGTTATAGAACTCAGATACTGAATGACATATAATACCCTATCTTCACCATCCAATCAAAAACTCATAAACATTAAAAATTAAAAAAAGATCCATGACAAGTGGAGAAATAAAGATATAAAAATGAATCAAATGGAACTTTTAAAGATGAAAACTATAGACTGGATGGATATTACAAGTGATGAGATTCTGCAGAAAAGAACAGATTTGTGAATTTAAAGTTGCAGAAATACAGAATATTTGAAATGTAGTATAGAGATAAAATACTGAGAAAATTTACAGAGCCTCAGTGGACTACTTGACAGCATTAAGTTGGTTTATGTATATAAAATATCTAACTATTTCCCTACCTATATGTGAAGACATTTACAGTTAAAATTTTGTTGTATTTTTCTTTATTGTTTTTCTAGTGTTTATGAAAAAGGTGAAAATTAGAAAAAAATTATAATATCAATATCTACATACCAAGCATCACCATATGTTATTTGAACACCTATTTAACTAGATTAAATAGTTATATTGACTATAACATAACTGCATATTAAGAACATTAAAGCATCATTTTATTTTCCCTTTTGATGGGCATTTGGCTTGTTCCCAATTTTCACAAGTAACAAAAATATCTGACACAAACATTGATAAATTTAGTAAGTATAAATTCCCAATAGAGTACTGAAATTCCTAGTCAGACAGGATAGGCTCCTGCTGTGAGCTGTCCTTCTAAGTTTGCAGACAACTGTGTTCACCCTGTGTCCTGATGTGAAAGAAAGTGAGTGAGCTCTGGCATCTCGTCCTTGTCTTATAAAAGCACAACTCCCATTATGGGGTCCTCACATTCATGACCTCATCTAAATGAAATTAACCCCCAAAGGCTCAAATACCATCACATTGGGGGCTAGCATTTCAACACATAAATTTTGAGGAGACACAATTCAGTGAACAAAAGTTCACTTTATGCAACATTAAAGACCCATTTGTGGTTTCCAGTTTTGGGGAAATAGAACATGACTCCTCTAAGTCATTAGAGACATTGTGATTGGAGTTTTATTTTGTCAGGGCTCATGTAAACAATGTCTACTTATCCAATCACTAGTTCAATTAAAATATTCCAATGTATTTTTTGCAAAGAAGAAAAATTAAATATCAACTTTAAATTAACACAAAGACTTGAAGAGGTAAAAACATATGGTGCCATAATGCAGAAGTATTTACTTTATGAGGTTATCTTAAAGTATACTTTTATTCTGTGAAATGAAACCAAATTGATATAATTTCAGGAAATTTAGTGCATGTGAGATCCTGGAAAAGCTTTTTCCTTTGCAAAACGAAACTTTAGCCATCCATGTTGTCTCAGTATACCGATGGCCATGATTTTTCCACAATACCTTTCCACTGGTCAACATTACATAGCAAGAAGATTGTTTTAAGTTATACAGAGAAGTCAACCCAACAATAATGAGACTCTTTTTACTTGACTAGAGGAAATAGGTCCGTTAGAGTCAGCACCTGCTTGTGATATGTCTCGGAAAATGGAGCAACTAAGAAATAAGCTTCTTTGGAGTTACTGGAGGTGTGGGGGCTGTGTATACATTATCAAGGATTGGGCACTGAGGACAGGTATAACCCTATGTCACTGATGGCTATTTAGACCTTATTTGGCAGATGGCCATGGACTATGTGATTCCAAAACGTTGGTCTGTGATTAGTCAACAATATCATGTAGGAATCAAAATCTGTTTGAAAATATCCCTTTCTGGGCTGGGACTAGGCAGTCAGAATAAAGTGGTTACTTTATTCTATAAATAAATAATAAGTAATAAAGGTTACTTCTGTGCCACCTTCATGTTTTTATTCACATTACCCTCCTTTTTAATAAACTCTGCTGTAAATATTGCTAAACAGGGTTTGGTTTAGGATATTTTGAAATATAAAAGGCTACCTATGAATTTTTTAAAAATATCTTTAAAAGAGTCTTGCAATATTTAGTTTATATTTAACAAGCACAGAGCCCTTGAATATCTACCATTGACCAAAGTAATTATTAAATATTTAGTAGTAGTCAAGAAAAGGTTCCAGTTTTTTTTTTTCTTTGTTTTCTCTAGGATCTGCAGTATTTCTAAATCATGTTCCAAGTTATGTAAGGAAGACACCATCAGTACAGTATACAAGGATTCTACATTGAGAGGCTTCTTAGCCAGTATAACTTTGTGTCATATTGAGGAGAATAGCCACAAACTGATGACACTCACTCTGTGATGTATTATGTATTATGAGAGAGTGAAAGAGTGGCAGATAACAAAGTATCTTGAGAATGCCCAGAAACTGCTCTTTTATTTCTTTTAAGTTGTAAGATCCACCGATCCACAGACCCTTCCTAGACTTTTCCTGTAATAATATAAAATGGAGTAGGAAACATATAACTTTTCATTCACCTTCTTCTGTGAGTCACCTGCTAATAAATGGTACAGCATAGTTCACATTAACATAGTTCACATAAGGCACATATAGAGAATCAGAGCAAAGGCATCATTATATTAATTTCGTACACAGGATGATGTCAGCAATGCAGAAAGAGAAGGATTATTTGTATGGATTCACTGAAATGAAACTCTGCTCTATCCCCTTTGTTCCTTCCCTGAACATATTTCTGCATTTTAAAATTTTCAGGTCAGTTCATGCTGCATTGTAGGATGTAAACATTGTCATGACCACAAGAGAAATTCACTCACTTCTGGTTAACAGATCCACTCCATTCTTGTCCTCTTTGTTCAAATTGTCCATCATGACAGTTCCCTCAGGAATTAAATTCAGACCACAGAGTGATTTCAATAGGCTACTAAACTGCCTGGAGAAATGAACAACTTTCAGTCATCACTGAGGCAGCTTTGGAAAACTGACTCTGGAGTGCAAAGTCTAAATACCACAACCAATTCCTTGAGATTTTTACACTATTCTGAAATATAAATATATGTCCTACAATAAGTACAATGGCAAATTTTCTCCCACACTCTTGACTGTTTGAAGTTTTAGTAAGTGGCAAATAAAAATGATATAGTGAAAATGCCTATTGTATGTCTAGATCAGATAGAGCTTCTGTTTCTGTATTCTGATGAATGCAGAGGCAGTGTCATAAATAACAGCACCTAGCAATGCATTATTGCAAATAACTGACTCAGACCATAATTTTTCCTTGGTGGGATAAATCCTACCTCTACTGATGAAATAGTCTAGGATGATACCCAAGATTTTTCCCTTTCTATAGCTATACAAATCAAAATCCCCCTTAAATTTTGGGACATTCCAAGGAACATGGAAATTAAAGACTATAGTAAACTGAAGTCTGTTAAATTGACTAATGGCTAACAAACATACGAAAAAATGCTCAATATCACTAATCTTTAGGGAAATGCAAATCAAACTCACATGAATATCACTTAACTCTAGTGAGTATGGCTTTGATCAAAAAGTCCCAAAACAACAAATGCTGGTGTGGATGTGGAGAGATAAGAACAACTGTACACTGTTGGTGGGATGGCAAACTAGTACCATGGAAGTAGTATAGAGATAACCAAAGAACTAAAAGTAGACCTACCATTAATTCAGAAATAACACTCCTGGGTGTTTGCCCAAAGAAAAAAATATATAAAAGACACCTGCACTCAATTATTTATAAAGCACAATTCACAATTGCAAAGATGTAAAAACAACCCAAATGCTGATTGATACATGAATGGATTAAAAAACTGTGGCATATGTATATTATGGGGCACTACTCAGCAATAAAAAATGGTGAACTAATATCTCTTGTATTAACCTGTACAGAACTGGGGACTATTTTTCTAAGTGAAGTATTAAAAAAATGGAAAAACAAACACCAAATATACTCACCATTAAATCAGAACAAATGGAGCAACATTTATGTGCACATGGGAATTATACCCACTGGAAATCAAGTAGGTGGAAGGACAAAAGAGAGACTGGATAAATTCACACCTAATGCACTCATTCTGGGTGATCAGAAAACTTACAAATTTGGCTCAAATGGCACAAAAGTAATTTATGTAACCAAAATATTTGTACCCCTGTAATATTCTGAAATAAAATAAAAAAAGACATCCTTCTCTGAGCATAATCTATCATATTATTAATCATTTTCCATTCATAAGCTTAGTAAAGGTTAAGATTTGTTAGGATGCTACTTTAGAAATAAAAGAGATGGTTGACTACAGGTGTGAAATTCCAAATTGTCTTAATTCAATAGAATTTGACACATAGACTTCACATAGACATTTCACCTGGTTATAATTTTCACAAATATAGTGTAACATGGAAGATTTTCAAACTTGGAGAGTAAATCTACTGCAGTTTTTTTTTTTATTATTATTATAGATAAAAATCTACTGCAGTTTTAAAGAGTTTTTAACCATTAAGTTATGCAAACAAGGATTCAGGCCCAACATTGCCTCTTTCCAGCTGAGTAACTCTGAGCAGTCACTTGGCCTCTCTGATTTTCAGATTTCTATCTGCAATTTAGAATGATGTTAGGAACTACCGATATGACCTTGGAGAGTTTATACAAGATGTAGTAAAACACTCAGTCCTATATGGCACAGAAGAACTAATTTTAAAATGCTAGCTTAGTTATTCATAATGCATGGAAATGTTGGAAATTCATGCCCTAGATTATTTTTCTTCAGTGGAAATGATATTGGAATATTTTCAGGTACATTGAATTTATCCAAGGATGATTTACATTTCTCCCTTTAATACTTGCATGTCCTCAGGCAATTTTTTAGTAATCTGATAACTTTTCTGAGGCTGAATTTGGACTTTGATTCTTTCCAAAGTCCAAATTCTTTATAGCAGTTCTTTCCAAAAATGCCTTTGCCAGGCCCTCTGGAGATATGACATTGCTTCTAATAATATTTCATTTGATATCATTGTAATCTTGAAGTTAGCAAGTTAGCATTGATCTCAAAAGTTTTTTATTGTGTGTGTGTGAATAAACATTACTGAGAGTGTTTTAATTAAACAGATAACATACCACAGCCTTAGTTGAAATTTGCCTCACACTTATGAGCAGTTGTGACTCTGTAGCTATCTTAGTGGGGTATCATGACCCATTGGCATATACATAATCAAGACATGATGTGATAGAAGTCCTGGCTTTTTAGTCTGTACGTACACTCTCAGGAATGACTTCCATGTTTTATAATTATATCCTCTCTTTGATTTTGCAAGCAAATGGCCCTGTGACAGCCTGCATGAGGGCCAGGATGACTGACTGTCTGGAGTGTATGTATGTTTCATATACTCAGATAACAGTGTTAGCCAGCAATCTTCTTGACAATTTATGTTAGAAATTTCTTCTACAAATTTGAGATACTGCTACATTACAAATAATGAGATAGTCTGTAGATGTAATATTCAAGGAATGTCAGATTCATAGATTTGCCAATTTCTATAAAGACTGGCGTATTTGTTCAGAAATATGGTATACAGGCTTCTATACATATTGCCTTCCAATTTGATGAAACAAATTAATATTCACATGGTAAATTACACTCACACACTGATATAGTCAGTTTATGGTTGACAAATATCTGTACAAAATGAATGAGACATGAGGATGTACAGACAAGCTCTATGTCAATCAGAGATCTTGGGCCAAAAAAGACCTCACCCTGAACAGAGATACCACTGGCAGTGGGATATCCTAATGAGCACTTCATAACCAGGGAAGTTTATCTTAACAATGTGGAGAGTGGTGTTGGGTCTCCTGCTTACAATTGTTCTCTGTCCTTTCTTCAAATTAAGAAGACTTGTCACCTTTGCTTGGTTTGTTGGCATCAATTTTGGTTCAATAGAGTTACTACTGACATGTTTCAAAATTGAACTTCATACATAAATTATCTCAGTTCATGTGATGAACTTTGTTGAGTGTCAAAATTCCTGACAGAAGCAGCCAGAGATCCTGCCAGATGAGAAAATCTTTCTGGTAGGTTAACATTTATAAAATGTTGTATCTTGTGAACAGGAAATATGTTTTCCTTATTGTATGAACTAAAAATTTATTTAATTCTTATACACTTCATATAGACAAGTTTTTGTCTTTTTTTGTCCTATCCAGATAAAGACATTTTTTTCTGGTATGACCAACAATCTAAATCAAATAGAAGAATCCATGCAAATTAAATAAATTGAAATGTATAATCTGGCAGATATTAACATATTTCTGGAAATTATAGAAGCACAATTTTATAAATCAGAGATGTGTAACAATTACTTTTGATTACTATTTTTACTGTATGATTTTAAACCTTTTCACAATGTAAGGGAACATTCTTTAAAGAAACATATGCTCATTAAGAAATATGTAATTCCCACTTGGAATGTATCTCATTATTTAAAAATAGCATATAAAAATTTATTTCCGTACAAAGACATGCTAGTATCCATTATAGATATAAACAGAAAAGTAAAGCTACTAAAAAAATTGTATAGGGAATGGGTCCATCCACACACACAATAAAAAAGCTTGTTTTTTGCTAAAGCATATTTAAAGTAATCACTACCACTATGTACCTATTGTTTAGTTGATAATTGTAAATTTTATTCAGTAAAATTAAATTAAATTATCATTTAGAAGCATAAACACAATCAGCAATGACCTCAACTTTGCAAAAGATTGATACAGAAAAATATAAGTATTGCAGCTACATAAGTAGGTTTATAGGCTTAAAAGTCCAGAAGCCAAAATGATTTTTAAGAGTGCTGATACTCTTTTACCTACCACATATTCAGCAGGCATTATTTGTAGTTCTATCTGATTATCCCTAAGGTTCTATAAAACATTTTCCATGTAAAAGCCACTCCAGCTATTGTTCTTTTCATCTCTACCCTGGCCAAAATACAAATCCTCACAATGGGTATTTGCTTTCACTGTTGACTGGGCAGGGGATGGACTGGTTAATGTTCCTTCCCAGGCCTCGCATGTACTTTTGTACATGGCCATTGTCCTTCAGAGTGTTTACAGACTCAGGAGGGGGGTTGCAAGCTGTATCCCTTAAAGCCCAGGCTTCCAGTAAAAGGAAAAACTACCCAGACAAGTAATTTAAATGTTAGTTTAAAGGTAAGCTCAGTACCTGTAGGCCAGTGGTTAGGGCACTGGCCACATACACCGGGGCTGGTGGGTTTGAACCGGGCCTGAGCCTGCTAGAACAACGACAACTACAGAAAAAAAAAAGAAAAAAAAATAGCCCTGTGTTGTGGTGGGCGCCTGTAGTCCTAGCTACTTGGGAGGCTGAGGCAAGAGAATCACTTAAGCCCAAGAGTTTGAAGTTGCTGTGAGTGGTGATACCACTGTACTCTACCAAGAGTGACATAGTGAGACTCTGTCTCAGAAAAAAAAAAAAGTAAGCTAGCTAAACTGTTTTTATTCTGCTTTGCTCAGCTTATTTCTCTGTTCTTTGCCCTTTCTAGGGGCGTTTTCCCTTGCCAAGAATGGGGTCTTCAGTCCCCATTCTCCCTGCAGTCTCAATCTAAGAATAGCCATATGTGCTCCCTTCATTCTAATTGTGAGCAGCCTTTGTGGAGCATGTGAATTGTTGCCTGCAGGTGTGGGCTACCTCAGTAAGAGGCAGGCTTTTGCAGGTGCTAGAATTATTATAAATGAGAAAGTCCTCTTGAGAGCTCTTATAGTTCTAGCAGATGGTGTCACCACTCACAGCAACCTCAAACTCTTGGGCTTAAGTGATTCTCTTGCCTCAGCCTCCCAAGTAGCTAGGACTACAGGCGCCCACCACAACACCGGGCTATTTTCTTTTCTTTTTTTTTTTTTTTTGTAGTTGTCATTGTTGTTCTAGCAGGCTCAGGCCAGGTTCAAACCCACCAGCCCCAGTGTACCAGTGCCCTAACCACTGGCCTACAGGTACCGAGCTTACCTTTAAACTAACATTTAAATTACTTGTCTGGGCAGTTTTTCCTTTTACTGGAAGACTGGGCTTTAAGGGATACAGCTTGCAACCCCCCTCCTGGGTCCGTAAACACTCTGAAGGACAATGGCCATGTACAAAAGTACATGCGAGGCCTGGGAAGGAACATTAACCAGTCCATCCCCTGCCCAGTCAACAGTGAAAGCAAATACGCATTGTGAGGATTTGTATTATGGCCAGGGTAGAGATGAAAAGAACAATAGCTGGAGCCCTGAAATATATGCTGGAGAGTTCACACCCTAATCACAGAGGGAAATGCCTCAGGTGGAGATCAGAAGAAAATTCTTCTCTTCCACCAATTCTTTAGAGAGGCCTGACACCTGTCACATCTCCTCCATAGAGAACTAGAGGGATTTACTCTCCCCCAAGGAATTTGTGTGCATGACCACGAACAGGAAGCTGTCCCCACACAAGGCTCAGGTTCCATATTTCTCAAGACTCCCCAGACCCTTAAAGTTAAATATTATGGATAGAATAAGAGCTAACATGCTTACTCATAGAAACTGCTGACGTTTTTATTCCCTTCCTAAGCTCACCCTTTTGGCTAAATGAGAAAATCGCCTTCAATTAAAGCTGGATGGAACAAACACTCAGGGCCACTCCCTGGAACTCCACAAGCTAGCAGTGGTCCCTTGGGTCCTACCTTTGAAAACTATTCTGTGCATCCTGCCTCTTTATCTCTCTCTACTTTTAACTTTATTTTTCCTCAGTTGATTGCCACTGGCTTCACAGGTCTTAAAGAATCCTGTCCCTGGGGCAGGACACAGACAGAGACAAAACCAATGCTGCTATGGTTGAATGTATGTGCCCTTCCAAAGTTCATATATTGGAACTTAACATTTGCATGTGACAGTATTGAGAGGCAGATACTTTGGAAGTCATTGGTGAGGAAGAGCCCTCATCAATAGGATTAGTGATCTTATATTATAGCTGACATGAACCAGCCTGACCTTTGTGCCCCTCAATCTATCCCTTCTGCCATAAGAAGACCCAGTGCTCAGGTGGTATCTTGAAAGCAAAGCCTGGGCCTTCACCGTACACTGAGCATGATAGCACCTTAATCTTGGACTTTGCAAACTACAGAAGTATAAAAAATAAATTTCGACTACTTATAAATTACCCTATCTGTAAGTATTATGGTATAGCAGCACAAATGGACTAAATTAGATACCCATTGTTAAATTTTAAACACACTGCAGACCACATAAAATGTGACATTCCAAAGATACTAACATAGTAGTTTTCATGACTCTTCAATGAAAAAATATTCCTGTGTAGTTATTTTTAGAAGCAGTATTATACTTACCTTGTAAATCTAAAGTGAGTCAGAAGACATGGGCAATCACATCATTAGTGTTTCTTCTATTCAAAGAAGGAGTTTATTTATAGAAACTTTACATTAATATTTTCTTCTATAGTTTATATTTTATGAGTCCAACAAATTTAAATCAATTATAGTGATTACCAACAGGAAAGTTCATTATAGAATATATGCATAATTTATAAAACTAAATAATAGTTTATTTAAATGTAATGAGATTATAAAAAGTTATAAATTATAATTAAATGTCAGCAACAAAGGCTAATCTAAAAGCTATAAACCATGGGATCCTCAATCAAGGTATACATTTTTATGGGAGATTACACATTTATCCCTCTTAGTTGAATGTATTTACAGAAACTTTAATATTCCACCTTTGTTTATAGCTTTTTCTTATATTATTTCCATCTGTGTTCTCTTTAGAAATAAAAAAAAAAATAGGAATTAATGAAATTAGGCTAATAGCTACCAACTTGCTAACATTTAGCAGGATATGAAGTCAACATACAAAAATCAATAATGTTTCTATTTATCATTACCAAACTAGCTAAAAAGGAAACTGAGAAGCCAATGCCATTTATAATAGCTAACAAAAAAAAATTAAATACCAGGGGGCCAGAGGCAAGATGGCTGACTGGCAGCAGCTTTCCACAGAGGCTCCCATCCAGAAGGAGAGTTAAAGGACAGAAGTTTAGTAAATAACCTGGTGGATTACAGCTGAGGTGAGAGAAAAGGTTGAAGAAAGCACATCAACCCTGCTGAGGTGAGCTACAACCCCAAGTATACAAACATAAGGTACAAAATCCATCGCCGAGTGGACGAGAGTCCCCTCCCCCATGAGAATGGCTTGCAGGACTCCACATAAATAAGCAAGCAGAATTCAAACATCCTTCCATTTTATTACACAGGAGAGACCCTCTAAAAACTGGACCTACTTCCCCTGCTAGGGTACGATGGCACTCTCCTGCCAGGCATAAAACTGTATATATTTTCTACCTGTAATTCTGAACTTCCAGCACTCCCCTCCACTCTCACTCTGTGGTCTGGAAGCCTGTCCGCCAGGAGTCCAGATTCTTGGCTATTTTATTAAGAGGTGTGGACAGGGCAGGGACTGCTGCTGGTCAGTGCTGATTCTGCGGCATGGGAGTAGGGAGAGGATGGTCAGCTGAGAGGGAACCATAAAGGAGTGGTGGTGCCCTGAGGCACAGAGCAGCAGCTGCAGTGGCAACAATAGGGCTCACACACCTGAATATTTCAGAGTCACACCCCCGTACCTCTAGGCAACCAGAGAAAGCTGGGCATCTTCCCTGGTGGCAGGAACTGGTGGAACATATCTGGGACAGAAAAGCAGCCCCTGTGAGTAAAGGGTTTTCCTGAGGCGGTACCAGCCTGGGCCAAGTGTGGGAACTAGAATACACGCACATGCAGAGATCGCAGACTCTCAGGGTGGGGCTGACCCAGAAGACCACTTTACAGAGCCTAAGATGCACCTGGACCTCAGGGGATCATAGCTAAGAAAAAGGTGGGCAGGCAGAGGCTGGAACTGACAGCTGAGTCTCAGCTTAATGGGTCCATTGCAACAGACACAGCTTCAAAGACCAAACAGCAGCATAGACTGGGCCTGCATCACAGTTTCTGTGAACTCAAACAGTATCTGATCTGCAGGGGACTATAGCCAGGATAGAAACAAATTCTGCAAAGTTGTTCTGTTTTCTTAGCAACATCAATCAGGGACGGGGCTGGAACTGAGTAAACCACCCCAGCCGCCCTTAAGCACCCGAGGTTGTCAGACCTCAACTCCCCCTGCTGGATAGTAACAGAGAGCAGCAGCCTGGCTGAGGAGACATAGATCTTCCTGTGATTCAGGTAGGTGCAAACCCCTGGAGTATCTGTTCATTGGAGGCAACTGGGTCACAGCCCTGTGGGGTTATTGGTGACTGGGTGTGACAGAGGTGCAAGGTGGGGAAGGAGGCATCAACCTTCCCAGACTAATCTATTTGCTGAGTGGGTCCTCCTGACCTCACGGAGCACCAGAGTGAGTCATATCTGAGTTGCCAGCAGACCCCTACAATCTAGTTGCCAGAGACCTTTTGATGTCTCCCACCTGAGACAGGTGCTAACTGAGACAATTGATTTGACCTCTTGAACTGGGCCAATCACCTCAGGACTATCCAAGTGGTATCCTGGGTGTGTGGTTGTGGAAAGGTTTGATTTTCCCTTTCCAATTGTTGCCTGTGGGGGGGGGGGGTGACTTAATTGCTGGTATTTCTCCATAGCTGAGACTTCAACCCAGAGTAACTCATTCACTATGGTAGGACAGAGACCAGATGAAAACAAGACAGAGCCACTTAGCCTCACCACACCAAGCAGGTCCCCAGTTTCTCAGGCTGTAGCATTGTACAGGTCCTTGGAAAAGCTCCAGGGGAAAAGGTACAGATACCAGTTTGAGCTTTTGGGCAAAATGCTGGTTAATCACTACGTCTGGAGCCCTCAACCCAACTTCTCTTTATCTGCTCATCTAGTCAAATGGTGTAGAATAATCATGGGGCAGAATCAGTGAAAAAACTCAGGTAACATGAATAACCAGAGTAAATCAGCCCTCCCAAGGAAAGACATGGTGGACATAACTGAAGATCCCATTCATAAACAGATGGCCGAGATGTCAGAAATCAAATTCAGAATTTGGATTACAAATAAAATTAATAGAATAGAGGAAAACTTGGAATTAGAAATTCCAGGAGTATTTTAAAAGTTGCCTCAAGAATTCAATGAATTCAAAGACAAAATCACCAAAGATTTTGACACATTGAGAAAGAATTTAAAGCCCTCAAAGATCTCAAAAATACAGTAGAATCCTTCAGTGACAGAATGAAGTAAGCTAAAGAAAGTATTTCTCACATTGAAGACAAAGCTTTTGAATGCTCCCAAATTCTCAAAGAGGAAGAGAAATGGGGAGCAAAAACAGATCATTCTCTCAGAGAGCTCTGTGATAATTCAAAGAAAACTAATTTTCACCTCATCGGAATCCTTGAATGCAACAAAGTGGCTTCAAAAGGCACAGAGGCTCTTTTTCATGAAATTATGAAAGAGAATTTTCCAGACGTGCCAAGAGATTCTAAAATTCAGATAGCAGATAGTTTCAAAATCCCAGCATGACTCAACCCAAATAAGACATCTCCCAGGCACATCATAATTAACTTCACTAAAGTTAATAAGAAGGAGAAAATTCTTTAAGCAGCCAGACAGTAGAAAACCATAACCTACAAAAGGAAGAATATTAGAATAACTGCAGCTCTCTCTACTGAAATAGATAAATATAGACTCAAGGTGAAGGGATGGTCATCTATATTTCAGGCAAATAAAAATCAGAAAAAATCAGGTGTTGCAATTCTATTTGCAGATATTATAGCCTTTAAACCAACAAAAGTAAGGAGGATAAGAATGGTCACTTCATATTTGTTAAGGATAATACCCAATATGATGAAATTTCAATTATTAATATTTATGCACCCAACCAAAATGTGCCTCAATTTATAAGAGAAACTCTAACAGATGTGAGCAACTTGATTTCCTCCAGCTGAAAGCAGCCAGACATAAGAAAATCATAACCTGCAAAGAAAAAAATATTAGAATGACTGCATATCTCTCTGCTGAAAACTTTCAAGCCAGAAGAGGGTGGTCATCGACTTTTAATCTCCTAAAACAAAATAACTTTCAACCCAGGATCCTGTATCCAGCTAAACTGAGTTTCATTTATGATGGAGAAATTAAATACTTTAATGACATTCAGATGTTGAAAAATTTTGCCATAACTAAACCGGCTCTTCAGGATATTCTCAGACCTATCCTCCATAATGACCAGCCCAATCCTCAACCACAAAAGTAAACTCACTCAGAAACTTTTGATCAAACTCCAACTTCCACAGTGGCAAAAGGATTAAAAATGTCCACTAGACTTTTGAAAACTTGATACCCCAAATTTTACCAGGCTTATTAATATTCTCCATTAATGTGAATGGCTTAAACTGTCCTCTAAAGAAGCACAGGTTGGCTGACCGAATACAAAAACGCAGGCCAGATATCTGCCACATACAAGAATCTCATCTTACCTTAAAAGATATAGACTCAGGGTGAAAGGATGGTCCTCTATATTTTAGGCAAATGGAAATCAGAAAAAAGCAAGTGTTGCAATTCTATTTGCAGATACAATAGGCTTTAAACCAACAAAAGTAAGGAAGGATAAGAATGGTCACTTCATATCTGTTAAGGGTAATACTCAATATGATGAGACTTCAATTATTAATATTTATGCACCCAACCAGAATGAGCCTCAATTTATAAGAGAAACTCTAAGAGACATGAGCAACTTGATTTCCTCCAGCTCCATAATAGTCAGAGATTTTAACATTCCTTTCACAGTGTTGAGTAGATCCACCAATAAGAAGCTGAGAAAAGAAATTAAACCTAACCATCCAACATCTGGATTTAACAGACATCTACAGAACATTTCATTCCAACAAAACTGAATACACATTCTTCTCATCAGCCCATGGAAAATACTCCAAAATCGATGACATCTTAGGTCACAAGTCTAACCTCAGTAAATTTAAAGGAATAGAAATTATTCCTTGCCTCTTCTCAGACCACCATGGAATAAAAGTTGAACTCAGTAACAAGAGGAATCTGCATACTCATACAAAAACATGGAAGTTAAATAACCTTATGCTGAAGTATAGCCAGGTCATAGAAGAAATTAAGAAGGAAATTACCAAATTTTTGGAACAAAACAACAATGAAGACATGAATTATCAGAACCTCTGGGATACCGCAAAGACAGTCCTAAGAGGGAAATTTATAGCTCTGCAAGCCTTTCTCAGAAAACATTAATAACTTAATGGGACATCTCAAACAAATGGAGAAGGAAGAACACTCCAACCCCAAACCCAGCAGAAGAAAAGAAATGACCAAAATCAGAGCAAAATTAAATGAAATTGAAAACAAAAGAATTATACAACAGATCAATAAATCAAAAAGTTGGTTTTTTTTTTTAAAGGTCAATAAAATAGATAAACTTTTGGCTAACCTAACCGGGGGAAAAAAGAGTAAAATCTCTAATTTCATCAATCAGAAATGACAAAGATGAAATAAGAGACTCCTCAGAAATTCAAAAAATCCTTAATGAATATTACAAGAAACTTTATTCTCAGAAATATAAAAATCTGAAGGAAATTGACCAATACTTGGAAGCACCTCATCTTCCAAGACTTAGCAAGAATCAAGTGGAAATGTTGAACAGGCCTGTATCAAGTTCTGAAACAGCATCAACCATATAAAATCTCTCTAAAATGAAAAGCCTGGGACCAGATGGCTTCACGTCAGAATTCTACCAAACCTTTAAAGAGGAACTAGTACCTATATTACTCAACCTTTTCCAAAATATACAAAAAGAAGGAATACTACCCAACACGTTCTATGATGCAAACATCACCCTGATCCTCAAACCAGGAAAAGACCCAACAAGAAAAGAAAATTATAGACCTATATCACTAATGAATATTGATGCAAAAATATTCCTCAAAATCCTAACAGAATCCAGCAACACATCAAACAAATTATACATCAAGACCAAGTCGGTTTTATCCCAGCGTCTCAAGGTTGGTTCAATATATGTAAATCTATAAATATAATTCAGCACACAAACATTAAAAAACAAAGACCATATGATTCTCTCAATTGATGCAGAAAAAGCTTTTGATAATATCTAACATCTCTTCATGATCACAACACTTAAAGGCACATTTCTTAAACTGATAGAGGCCATCTACAGCAAACCCACAGCCAATATCGTACTGAATGGAGTTAAATTAAAATCATTTCCACTCAGATCAGGAATCGGGCAAGGTTGCCCATTGTCTCCACTGGTCTTTAACATTGTAATGGAAGTTTTAGCCATCGCAATTTGGGAAGAAAAGGTGATCAAGGGTATCCACATAGGGTCAAAAGAGATCAAACTTTCACTCTTTGCAGATGATATGATTGTATATCTGGAAAACACCAGGAATTATACTACAAAATTCTTAGAAGTGATCAAGGAATACAGCAGCGTCTCAGGTTACAAAATCAGTTTCATAAATTGGTAGCCTTTATATATATGAACCATAGTCA
>CAUYPK010030877.1:0-11835 GCA_963574355.1 Loris lydekkerianus
AAGTCACCCTGCCCGCCCCCCTCTGGCACCAATTAGAAAAGGAAGATCAAACCTTCCTGTAACTGCACCCCCAGGGCACTGCCTGAAAAGTCTTCAGTCTGTTGGTTCAGTTCAGAAGGTCTAAATCAATTGTCTCAATCAGCACCTGTCTCGGGTGGGAGAGTTCAAGATGTCTCTGGGGACCATAATGATATTGTAATTAGCCAAAGTTCACATAAGATGGCAGAGGTAGCTGGCAAATCTGTTGAAGCCTGTTGTTATCACTCCTTTTTGTTTAAGTATTGTTTATTTTAACACCTATTCCTGATCTTCTTCAAACACCTGAATCTTGTCTAGCCCTGTCTTTTAGTCCCTTAAAAAAAAAAAAAAAAAAAAAAAACCTAAGTAGCAATTTAGCAACTCTTTTTAACTCTTTTTAATGTTACAAGGAGCTGATAGCCAGCTGAAGACATGACAAAGGATTCTATTTATTTTTTCTTATAGAAATCACCTCAGGAAAGAAGAATCCAGAAGTTTTTGTCCATAAATATTATAAATAACAAGGCAAAATAAACCAGACCCAGAAATGTATATTAAATAAGTGGCAGAATGATTTCCTTGAGTATTTAGTAAATGACAGTTGCAGAGATTATCTTTGTGATATTGAAGACACCATTCTATTTTGTTACAATGAATTAATTGTAACAAATTATCTGTTATGTGAGCTTTATAACTCAAGTAGTTCACCATGAGTTATAACCAAAAATATAAGTCTCTTAAGATAAATTTCATTGTTGTTTTATTTATTATGTACTTAAAGGGGGTAGAAATATTTCTGTGTGATAGCTTTACATTCTGCAATTTTCAAAAAAGTGGAAAAAGAATTGAAAGGCTTTCTGTTACTTTTCTGATAACAGTGATATAAATCATACAAGGTTTTGTGGATTTTTTTCTCCTTTTGAAAGTTATCCATTGCTTGTGGGCTGGTCTATCTTATGTTAAAAGCTTATCTTCCAAAAGTCAAAACAGGATAGTTCATTCACTGAACTTATGTTATGGAAGCTATATTTATAGGTCTACAAAAAAATTATTTAGTAATATAGTCTGTTTATCTTATCAATACTGTTAAGAATGACCCAAACATTGAATAAATCACTATCTTCAGAGATGCTGCCACCTAGTGCTTGGAGTCTACACTGAAGAAGGTACCATTAAAGGCCAAATGCCAGAGGCTGAAGTCAATACAGTTTTGAATATCTATCCCATTATAGGAATAAATAATAAAGTTGCAGATCTCTCAAGTTCAACTTTGCCTTTATGTGTGAGGAAAGTATTTCTTGTTCCGGTGGTCAATAAATACATAATGAAATGGTCTTTAAAGTGAAACAATTGATAAAAGTGAACCTCGCTACAAATGTATATGGCCCTCCTTTGTGAATACAGAAATAACTTCCCTTCATTCTGCTCATTAATGGAAATTGAGCTTTGTGAAATTCTTGGCTATGAGAGAGTGAGTGAGATTAAGAGGTTATTATTTCCTTCATATCAATGATTGATTTCTTCAAAGATAGAGTGGCTCTCCCAATGAACCCTTTTTATTAAGTGTTGATATTAACTTCCTGAAGTTTTTAGATTTTACTTGGAATATGGTACCCCATTGTTAGGAATAAGGTGGGTGATTGAGTATGCTATATATATGAAAAGGAACAGGAAATCAAATTATGTTTCAAGTGTTAAACCCACTCAAAAAACTGACTACTTTCTGCCGCTCCCAATAAATGTGATTTTTTTGCTACATCAACATAAACAATTTCATTTAGTTAAAATTCTCTTATACCAGTTTGTTTTCATAGATTTGAAATTTTTGTTACAATCACTGAGATATTGATGAAGCTATGATCAAAACAAAATTTTAACAATTTTGCCCAACTCAATGTATTCCTCCTCCACCTCTACACAAGCCCCCACACTAAAAGCCATAGAGAATGAGAGGTGTGTATGGCTAAGGTAACTCAGTTATCATCAAAGAAACTGAAAGGCTGAATTGGGTTGAGAAGCCCAGCTGTGTTCCAGACCCAGTGCTAAGAATTTATACTTAAATATTTAATATGCTGTTTTGTCTACTCTGGTTAATCCAATCAATACAGCAATTTGGCCACATAAATGTTAAAATAGTTTTCTTGCCCTGTTCTTCAATCTGAGATCTAAGCAATAAGATATGAGAAAGTCTTTAAAAAATGAATTTATTTTTAAATTAGGGTTTATGTGTATCTTATTGTGGAGATACACAGTACCTTTATTGACAGCTGAGATATGGACCTTACTGTCAAAAGAACTGGCTTAAAGGTCTCAGCACTACCATTCTAGAATTTCTAAACTTGAAAAGTTTACATAATTTATAAACATTAGGGTTTTTTGTTTGAAAAATGGTCAAAAGTATAGTACACAATCTCACAAGTTACTATGACGAATAAACCAGATAATAAGGTGGAAGACTTGCTGTAAAAATGTAGTTTTCAATAAAGAAGAAGACAGCATCTATAGGTATTATTAATTTTATTGGCAGGAGTTGTATTCTGCATTCAAGAAGTTCTAAATGAACATTTGTTGACCCAGTTACTTTTTAGTCTATATGTTTACAGATGCCGTCACACTCGTCAAAAAACTTTACTTTGACATGGAGGAATCTATTTTTGAGGTAATGGATGGCATGCACTTTTTTATAGAAATAAAAATATCTTGAATTAAATTACTTGGGAACAATCGAAAGCTCACTATAGATGGATTCGATATAGTCATGATAGCATAAATGCAAGTTGAAGCATTGAATTTTGAGTTTGTAATCATAAGGAGTAATGAGGTAAATATTTCATATTTAAATTCCGTAGAACATTTACCTGTTAGAAGACAGCCCAAATCAAATGCTTATTGCTTGCTAAATTTTCAAAATAGTTCGTGTGAAAAGAAGAAATAAAATTAAACATACTGGGATTGAAGAAGCTACTGTTTCCAGCTGAATGTTGGTTATACTGTATCTGTTTGGGTTGATGTTCTGCCACCAAAAGCAACTTGGTTATTAAGAATTGAGAATGGCAAAACTTACTTAATGCAGAATACAAATGCCTACATACAGTAACTAAAAAAATGCCATGAAGGCTACGTTGAACAGTTTGATGAGAATATTTCAGATTGTATATGAAATCAGCACATTGTACCCCTTGATTGCACAAATGTACACAGCTATGATTTAACAATAAAATAAATAAATTTTAAAAAAAAGAATGGAAATGGATGGCACTTTTTTTTTTTTTAATAATTTCAATCACCTGCCAAACTTCACAAAAGGAATAAGCCTGTTCATGGAAACTATAGCCAATTTTCCTCTGTTTAATTCTCCCACACATTTTGGAATCATTTAATGGAAACACAAAAAATTCTTTCAATAATACTTTTTTAAAGTTTGAAAAAACATAGAATAAATAATACTATTTTATATATATGTCATTTAGAGATAACAGTATATTTATCTTGCTTTTCTAGGCACCAAGATCTATGTGCCAACACAGGTTATGTGATTAATTCTCTTTCCTTATTCCTGGCTGAAATTAAAAGTGTTTTATTGAAATGACTCCAGGTATAAATCATAACTTTAACTGTAGTTAAAGTAATCAATTTTAATGTATTACTCTAGAAAAAAGTATCTGTCAATGAATATAACCCAATAGTACAAATTGTGCTGGGGACATGAGGATGAAAAGCCTAGAAGTTATCTTGGTAAGGAGGCAAACTTTTATGGATCCACTTTAATTGTTTCAGACTAGAAAAGTTTTAGCATCTGTTCCTTCTTGAAATAAAAAATATAATGGAATCTCATACTTTAGAATGCTTTTTTCTCCATAAGATTTAATGATATTCCACAAATATGACCTGGTTTTGTTTCACAGAGTCATTGAACTTTAAGTATCAAATATTTTATTCCCATATTACAGATGGTGAAAAACTGTAAAGCTAATAGACCATCCTAGGGGAATACAATAAGTTGGTAGAGAAATGTAGAACTGAATTCAGAAGAAAACAAACATTCTGGTTTCTCCTTTGTGTGTCATAAAAATGCCTTAATGCAGATTTCCGAATTCAGCTTTAAATACAGGGTGTTCATACAGTTTACATGCAATAAATTGCACTTGGCCTTATTGAGCCTTTTGCTTTCTTTTATACAAACACAGAAAAAAGAGGCATGGTGTCATAATAATTTAAGCATAATATTGTATTCTCCTTGCACCATTTCTTCCTTGTTAGCTGTACTTATTTAGATTTTTCATTCTGGGAACTGAGTTACCTTAGCTACAAACGCCTCTCATTCTGCAGGACTTTTAGTGTGTGTGTGTGTCGGGGGTAGGGTGGGGGTGTAGAGGCAGAGAATAAATATATTCAACTGAAACTAACTATTTTGTTTGAATGGTACAGCATCAATATCTCGTAACGATTATAATAAAACATTTTAATCTATGTAAATCAACTTGCATAGGAGAATTTCCATTAAATGAGCTTTGTTAGGTTGATATAACAAAAAATAATCACATTTTGGGGAGGGACAGCAATTAATAAATTTTCCAGTATATTTAACACTTAAAACATCATTTGACCACCTATTGCTTTTTGTATGTGTACACTACTTAATTTGCAGCCTAGTTAAGTAGGTTTGTTCTCATGAACTTGGTCAAATTTTCATGGATTCTGGCTCTAAAATAGGATGGTATAAGGAAAGTAGAACAAACTCCATCTGTAACTTACAGTGGGTCCTAGAATTATTTTTTAAATATGGATAATAAGTTATTTCTTTGATCCAATGGACAATAGATCTCATAGCTCCAAAGGCTTTTAATAGAATAACTGGTTCAGAGAGTCTCAAGAGTAAGCATTTCTAATGAATTTCTAGTAGTTCTGGTATTTTATAGAATTTCCTTATTTGTGGACAAATATAGAAAAATGGTCCCCATATTGCATTCTATTAATTAAGACATTATTATGTTTTTAATATCAATATTTATATATTTATTATTCTTAGTACAAACATAAAGTTTCTGATGGAGAGCAGATTATTATTTATGTGGAACGAATACTCACTCCAATCCCCTATGCACCACTAATTTCTCCTTTCCAGGACAATACAATGAGATTTAGATGAGATGGCACCGCACATGCATCAGAGTTTGTACTGTCGAAGAATAATGGCAAAAATATAAATTTTGGTGGTTTACTTGAAAGGAAAATGGGAAGCTACCTCCTCTCTTTTACTTCATTCAGTAAGCAACTTTCAGAGACAAGATAAAAATACGGTCACTAAATTGAAGGTATTAAATCCAGGTATTTCTTTGGTTAATTCTAAGTATATGAAAGCATTGTAAGTTCTTTCTTCTTTCCCTTTTTTACTTCTTTGCTTTCTCTCTTTTTAATTTTAAGAGACATCTTTGGTAAAATACTGAATTTTTAAAATATGTATTCTTTTTAAAATTAAATATGCTTGTTCCTGATTATGTGTTCCAAAAAGAGAATTCAAGTATGTAACTAAAGATGGATAATGGGTTCTAAACATGCAGATCATAAGTCTAAATCCAATTTGAGATGCTAGAAATGACCCTCAAAGATAGTTTAGCAAACCTGCTAAAGATATTTGAGATTTTATTTTTTTCCACTATCGCCATAAAATATGGAAGCCTAGCCTAGATACTAAACCTTGTGCACTAATATTCATGCCCTTAGAAAAATTGAACCTCCTAAACTTTGATTTAGATCAGAGATTTTCTGTCTAAACCTAACTTGCCCATAAGTTTACTTCATTCACTAGTAGAGCCTCATGGCTTCTCCTGTAGGAGTAGTTCACTAACTCACAGGTCTTAGGCTCTTAACATAAACACCAATTTATTTGGGTTATGACAGTCAAACACGGCAACTTGGTCACCTTCTCACTATCTCTGGGTAAAGTAGGATATTTTTAACCAAATAAGCAGCATGGGATTATAGGTTCTCTGAAGCATAAAACAGCAGATGTGAAGACATATGCTCTTTTTCAGATACATCCTGGATTTCTGGACTTTATCAAGTCAACAATTATTATCTCAGTGAAAGCACAAAAGGCCTGACCCCATCCCATAAACTCTGCTGTAGTTTAGAGATGTCCACTCCAACATCTCTGTCAGCTGATGTTTCATATCAAATGTATGCTTCTAAATACTAGATATTGAGAAAGTCAATTTCTAATTAGCAATTAGAAGTTAGTCAGCAACTCGCAATTAGTCAACACCCAGCATAATATGATTTCACGTCTATTGAAAAGTTTCTTTCTTATTCTTTATTAAAGATTGTCTTTCATAGGCTGTTTCAGTTAGGGTATTTTCAAAAAAGCATAACTACCAGGAGTGATACAAAATAATGGAGTTATTATAGGAACTAGAACTTACACATTTCATGGAGGCATTTGCCTGTACATATAGTGATGGGCTTGACATGTCTATAGATCATAAAGGATAGGAGTCAGGAAGAAAAGATGAACAGGAGGTAGTGGAAAGTAATAACAAACTGGTACCCACAAGGACAAACTGGAATTTCCTCCATGTTCAATGACCTGGACAATCTGCAAATAAAGGTGGAGACCTCACCATGAAGCCACGTAGGTACCTGGTCCAAGGTTGAGAGAAGCTGAAAGGAGAGGGAGCTGCAAAGAGGTAAGTCACCAGCTCAGTGACAATTTACACAATTGAAGCAGTGTCTGCTGTCCTACTTCACCCTTTAGTGTGTAATGCTTGATAGCCCATTTATACCTTTCAAACTCCTACAAGTTTTGGCCAACCCTAAGCTGAAGCCACAAAAAGGAGGGTTTCTGGGGAAAGTTCTGGCTTAACCAGGCAGACATCATATAAAATAGCTAGATTTTATCCTTTTAAAATTGACATTATGCAATTTTTAATCTATATTTCCAAATAAAGACATTAGTAAAATGATTAATAAAACCTAATTTGATGTAGCTATCCACCATACAGCTAAAAATATAAATCATCCAAATAAGAAATTAAACACTTTATGTTATTTTAACAAACCTTGGGGTTGTACATTGCTCTTCTGGCTAAGTTGCACATATAAATAGTGAATAGATTATTAATATCTATTATTTTGGAGAGTAAAGAAGTAGAAAATGAAGATATAAAGAAAGCTGGCTACAACACACATACATGTATTTACTTAAAAATAAAGAAATAATGTTAATTATACTCCTTATTTCTGCAACTGGTGACATATGATTATGGCTGATATTTATAACTTCTCACACTCTCCATTTACTTTTTCTCTCAGCAAGTCTCTTCACTGGTCATGATTTTCTAACTCATTGAAAGATCCAACTTTCATTCTGACAGTGTCCAGACTAATAACAGCCTTGCCTGTATTAAGGCATCAGGATTTTTCATTGACATATACTGTAAAACATGGAATAAAAGACTACAGAGAATCTCCAAACACACTCTTGCTTTCCCACATTTATAGCAGCAATTCAATTTCCTCTTGATAGATTAATCACCCCAGCTAGTTTAGTAGCCCTTTCCTTTGCTCCTTCTTTATTGTTTTGAAATGATTAAAATAATCCTTAGGAAAACATCAGAAATGAAAATTACAAGGAAAGGAAGCACAAATTTCATTAGTGGATCACCAGGGCAATAGCGGCAGGTGTGGCTCCTGTCTATGTCATGTGGCTCCTGGATATGAAAGAAGTAGCACCACAGTGGTCACTGATTTAGAGCATATGTCACATCCCACTGGACATTATCCAGGTCCTCCAGATGTCACTTGACTGGCACCATGTGTCTTCAAGAATTATGTTTTAAGGATTATCTGCTATAAGATTTGTGAACTCCATAAGCATGAACTTGTTGTAAGACTCCATTTGCTATAAAATGGGCTCCTTTGGCCAGAAGGAGTGCTGGTAGAACACCATTAATAGTGAAGGTGGCATTCTGTAAGTACACTGACGGTGATTTTGGCAGAAGCATTGCAGACAAGAAAGATGTCTTTATTCTGGAGTAAGCATTTATTTCAGTGAGAAAGAATTGTTGGCCCCTTTTATAAGATGAAAGTGGCCCAATATCAACTCTTCATCAGGTGGATAACTAGTGACCCCAAAGATAGTGACTTCACATTAAAATATTAGGATCTGATACTGGATCCTCAGGAGTGATTGTAGCCAGATTGGCTTTGAAGAACTGAAGCCCTTGTTGCTTAGTCTATGAATAACCTTTATCTCCACCACTATCAGCACTTTGTTGAAAAGTTCACTGGGCAAGAAGGAGATAGTTGGGAAAAGAAGCTGACTGATATCTTGAAATGATCATTTTTTACATCAGATTATTAAGATCTTTCTTAGCTAGTTTGCTCTTGAATGAACATTTACGTGAGACACACACAAATCTGCTCTTTTTTTCTTTATGTGAAGAGATCTTTCCACATACTGTTGCCTTATATCTCCTTATTTCTGAATTTCCAATTCTGTTCCTTTCCAAATCCCTGACTGTATATCAAAACCATTAGTTTCTGCCAATGTGTCGGTGTCAACCATATCTCCAGGCATATGTTCTTCTGGACAGAATGAGCAGTCAAGTGTGCTACTTGGATTTCTATTCACCTAGAAAAATTACCTTTAGCATGCTTCTTTGCTATCACCAACAAGTGAAATTATTCTGTTGCTGTGATTTACTTTTGATTGATATCAGAATATAATGCAGAGCCATCTGTAAACCAGTCCCGATTTTTTTGTTCCTTGGTGTATGGTCATAGAGGAGCACACTCTGAGGCTACGTGTGCATGATGACAGCAAGAAAGCAGTGTAGCAGGAGTAAGGGACCATGGACATGTTACCACTTGCTCATGCAACTTACCTGTGACTTTTGATGTGCTTGACATCAGTCTCCTACGTACCGCACCTGTGATGTGTGGAATGCTTCTATGCATGCCTGAATTTAAGACTTGACATGTATGAAAACATCTACTTCATGATGAGAAGATCAAGTTACATCACAACATAATGATTTTTGGTAAAACAATCTCTACAAGGACCCAAGCCAGAAACTCTTTCTCAAAAGAAGAGTTAGAGAGGAGTCATGAATTTGAATGAAACCCTAAAGAATTGTCCGTGTTATTTAATTATAAGAGTCTGACAATTTTTGAGCCTGAATCCAATTCTGGAAACTATGAGAGATGATAGGGGTCAGTCCTAACAAGGATCAGCAAAATCATTAAAATTCTTTAGGGAAGAGCAAAACTTCTCTTTGGACAGGGAAAGAAGGACTTCTTGCAATAGCAAAGGATGTTTGGCAGAATTTAAGGACTTAAGATCTCTAGCTTCAGATTTCCTGATACAGAACCAACAATTTTCAGGGTGAACTTCCTTTCCAATCAATGCCTAAATCTGACATAAGAGAAAGAAACATTATGAAACTATGAATTCAATTTGCTTCCAATAAATAGGTACCTACAGACCTTCAATTAAGTTTTCATTTTGGTTTTAATTGTCTTTCAAAATTTGGCCCTGCAGACTGCTACACAGTGTCTGGTGGTAGGCCTGAAATCACTGAAAGTCAGCAGGACCAGTTTTTTAACGTTTGAATTTAATTTTATTTTATTCTTTTATACATGTCTTAACACAATAATTAAGTGAGGTGAAGGCTATGTTAACCAGTTTGAAGTAAGCATTCCAAATTGTATATAAAATCAGCACATTGTACCCCATAAATGCATTAATGTATGAAAAGCAAACCCAAACATAACATGTAGGGAGGTAAGAGGGGAGAGAAAAAACATGAAGAAAACAAATAAAACCTCATGTCTTCCACCAGCTCCAACCTCAACAACAGGGGTGATCTTAAGAAAAAAACAAAACAAACAACAACAACAAAAAAAAAACTTGAATCTCTTGCGCACAGGTGGTCTTCAAAAAAAACTGTCAAAGTCAAAGCTTCATCTGGGACTCAGAGAAGCTTCTTCAAGAGTTCCAGGTAGCAGCTGAATTGCCACAGGAGCTGGCCAACAAGATCACAGAACAAATCAGAAACAACCCATTCAAGCCACAGCAATGCCTGGAACCTTATGCCAAGGGCTACTTTTTCATTTTTTGGCTTCTGTCATGAAAATGTTTCTGATGGCCAATTCTAACCCAAAAATATACAGGGAGGGTAATTCTATGGAACATAATTCCAAAGAAGCTCACTAATGAACAAAAGCAAAGGAGCGTCAAACCTCCCAAGACCTTCTCCAGAGCCAAGGCAGTGTTTTGGGCCACATTATCACTGATGATGAAACGTGTCGCCACAGGACCCTGAAACAAAGCATCTACGTTTGCAGTGGAAGTCAGCCAACTCTCAACCAAAAGAGTTCAGTACAGTCTGTCAGGAGTCAATGGTATTGCTAATCTTCTCTATTATGAGAGAAATTTTTTGTAATGAATTTAATACATTATTATGTATTGGCAAACCATTAACCAAGCTTACTATTTGCAAGTACTGAAAAGAATGCATGACAAGTTAGATGGAAATAACCTGAACTTATTGTCAGTAACTCATGGCTCTGGCATCATGACAAAGTACCAACTCACATGGCATTGTCTGTGAGGGCATTTTTAGCCAGTAAACAAATAACTGTACTGGAAAACCCACCCTACTCACCTTATCTGGCCCCCAATGACTCTTTTCTTTACTTGAAAATAAAGGAAATATTAAAAGGAACACATTAGATGACATTCAAGACTTCAAGGGTAATATGGAGACAGCTCTGGTGGCCATTCCATAAAGAGTTCCAAAATGGCTTTGAGGAGTGAACTAGGTGCTGGCATCAGTGCATATGCTCCCAAGGGGAATACTTTGAAGGTGACCGTAATGATATTCAGCAATGAGGTATGTGGAACCTTTTCTAGGATGAGTTCATGAACATGATCAACAGACCTTGAACGTGTATATGTGTCTGTGTGTGTATAATGTGCCAAACGAGTCTATATACATTTTTAAAAAGGAAAAAAAACATATTAAAATTGTAACACTCAAGTCACCTTTGACTTCTACAATTACAAGAGATACAAGACATAATATATAAGATAACAAATGTTAATAGCATATATTATATTAAGTATTACAATTTTAATACAGTGTTTTCTTTTCTTAGAATGTATATACTTTTTATACCCTGTGTATACACACATGTGTATACATGAGCATATGTGTATTGCATATATGCACATATCTCTTACATATATATTTATTTTTATTTATTTATTATTTATTTTTTATTGTTAAATCATAGCTATGTACATTAGTGCAATCAAGGGGTACAATGTGCTGGTTTCATATACAATCTGAAATATTCTCATCAAACTGTTCAACGTAACCTTCATGGCATTTTCTTAGTTATTGTATGTAGACATTTGTATTCTGCATTTAGTAAGTTTTGCCTGTACCCATTCTAAGATGCATCGTAGGTACGGCCCCACCCATTACCCTCCCTCCACCCTTACCTCCCCCCTCCCTTCCCCTTCCTTGGCCCTTTCCCCATATTCTTGTGCTATAGTTGGGTTATAGCCTTCATGTGAAAGCTATAAATTACCTTCATAGTAGGGCTGAGTACACTGGGTACTTTGTATTCAATTCCTGAGATACTTTGCTAAGAAGACTATGTTCCAGCTCCATCCATGTAAACATGAAAGAGGTAAAGTCTCCATCTTTATTTAAGGCTGCATAATATTCCATGGTATACATGTACCACAATTTGCTAGTCCATTCGTGGGTCGATGGGCACTTGGGCTTCTTCCATGACTTAGCAATT
>CAUYPK010030881.1:0-13184 GCA_963574355.1 Loris lydekkerianus
TTTTTAAATTCACCAAAATTTATTTTTAATAATAATTATTTATGATATTGCCAATATTATAAAATTTTTTTTTTTTTTTTTTTTTTTTTTTAGAGACAGAGTCTCACTTTGTTGCCCTCGGTAGAGTGCTGTGGCAGCATAGCTCACAGCAATCTCCAGCTCTTCGGCTTAGGTGATTCTCTTGCCTCAGTCTCCCGAGGAGCTGGGACTACAGGCGCCCACCACAATGCCCGGCTATTTTTTTTGTTTTGCAGTTTAGCCGGGGCTGGGTTTGAACCCGCCACCCACGGTATCTGGGGCTAGTGCCCTACTCACTGAGCCACAGGTACCTCCCCAAGATAATAACTTATGATGGCTTTGTAAAGAGTATGGACATTTTGATATAAATAAGATTTTAAGTTTATGATGTGGTTCTAAAAATATGTGGTGACATCAAGTAGATTACTGCAGACAAAATAGTGTTTGTTCTTCAAAGTTTTCAATATTTATGTAGCTCTACAACACATATGAAAATAGCCCATTTTCATTTTTAGGAATGAAAATATCTCAAGAAGAAATAATTATACTTTTTTTTTTTTTTTTTTTTTTGAGACAGAGCCTCAAGCTGTCGCCCTGGGTAGAGTGCTGTGGCATTACAGCTCACAGCAACCTCTAACTCCTGGGCTCAAGCAAGTTTACTGCCTTAGCCTCCCAAGTAGCTGGGACTACAGGCACCTGCCACAACGCCCAGCTATTTTCTTTATTTTTTTGGTTGCAGTCGTCATTGTTGTTTGGCGGGCCCAGGCTGGATTCGAACCCGCCAGCTCAGGTGTATGTGGCTGGCGCCTTAGCAGCTTGAGCCACAGGCACTACGCCTTATTATACTTTTTGATGAACAAAAATGTTCTCCTTATTTATAAAAATAGTGAAGTAATTTAAAGTGGATATTATTCAGGATTACCACTATCTAGGCTATTTGTAACTCTTTTTTTTTCTTTGTAACTCTTGTCTAAAGTAAGACCTAGTACCATTTCGTAATATAGGCTGTTAAGTTCATTAAGTCACTAATCCACAGGCATAAATAAGGTTCTGGCAAATTTCACAGAAATGGTAGGAACAATGGACTGTGGGGAAAGGGCTTAGACCGTTTTAAGAGATCTGGACTTTCAAAGTATTTTCTTTGCTATCATAACACCCCATGACTTAGACATAAGAGTTTATTTTACATATGTGGACATTGAGACCCAGAGTGGCTATGTGGCAATGTCCCAAGGGTACATAGTGACTTTAATGGTAGACTTAGAGCTTGAGTGTAGAGTTTCTTACAGAGCTTGAGTGTAGAGTTTGGGACAGTTAAATCGATCATCTCCTGGTCTAAAAAACTGGAGGTTAGACTACATGACCTTTAAAATATCTCCTAGAACAGTGCTGAACATCACTTCGGATTAGCAGAAACTCTATTTCCATGAACAGTTTCTGTCGCACTGCATTCTGTCCCACACCAAGCAGGACACAACAGCTGATGCTCCCCCAGTATCTTCGTGATAGTGTTATTTGGGGAGTCAGTGAACTGCCCTGACTACTACCATCAGTTCTAGGCCAGGACAGTGGTACTTTTCAGTCTCCAGTATCTCTGAGGGAAAGGAAACCACACCCTGATACTCTCTTGAGGCCAGATGCAATTCAGTCTTCCCACCCTGTTCTATATGCTTTACTTCCCAAGGCTTAGCAATAGCGTTTTACCTTCTCCAAGCCCCCAATATCATCTGAAGGGACAAGATAGGGCCCAACTGGCTTATTTAAATTAAATCTTGAGCCTGTGTCAGTTTTTTCTGTACCTTTCATTCCTGCATTTCCTTGGGTACTTTCTAAAATACAGGTCCATTCTGATGCCCAAATCCTTGCATTATTCTCCCTTTTATTAATTCTTCCATCTACCAGTGGTTCTCAACCTTCCTGATGCCACAATGTATTTTCATTGTTACTAAGGAGTCGCGATCCACGGGTTGAAAACCACTGAATTAGCCTATATTATATGGCTATTACTGTTAACCTGCCATGGACACATTAAAGCTAGTGACAGTTCTCAGGCTTTATATACTGCCTGATCTTGTAGCAGAATTTGACACTATTGACTCTTTTTACTTTTGGCTTTAGTGAAGATACTTTTATTTTTTTATTTTTTTTTTTGAGACACAGTCTCAAGCTGTTGCCCTGGGTAGAGTGCTGTAGCGTCACTGTTCTCAGCAACCTCAAACTCCTGGGCTTAAGCAATCCACTTGCCTCAGCCTCCCAAGTAGCTGGGACTACAGGTTCCGCCACAACACCTGGCTATTTTTCGGTTATGGTTATTGTTGTTTGGTGGGCCCGGGGCTGAATTTGAACCTGCCAGCTCCGATGTATGTCACTGGTGCCTTAGCCCCTTGAGCTCTGCATTCATTAAACAACTCCTCCTTTCCTTCCACCCCAAGTACCTCCATAACCTTTTTTCTAGTTTGTCTCTATTTGCCTATTCTGGGTAGCTCATGTAAGTGGAATTATAAAATATTTCTTCTCTTGTGTCTGGCTTATTTTATTTAGCATAATGTTTTCAGCATTAATCCGTGTTGTAGCATGTGTCCAGGGGAATTCCATTCCATTTTATGTATGGCTGAATGATACTCCATTGTATAGATGTACTGTATTTTGTTTACTCATTATCTGTTGATGGACCCTGGGGTCGTTTCTACCTTTTGGCTATTATGAATGATTCTACTATGAACATTAGTATGTAAGTATCTAATTTCCTGTTTTCACTTTTGGGTATATAGCTACAAGTGTAAGTGCTGGCTCACAAGGTAATTCTGTGTTTAGCATTTTGAGGAATTACCAAACTCTTCATCTGGTTTCTTTTTATGCCTTAATCTTCATTTTTAATGTTTCTTTTCTTGTTTCTCAAATATTTTGTGTTTCGTAAGGATCTGTACTTAGTTTACTTTGTCGACCATCCTGTAGATTTCATCCACTTTTGTAGCTTTCACAAGCTCATGACTTCCAAATCATCTTAACCTAATTCTATGTCCTGTGCTCCACTCATGTAGCCCTCTGCATTACTAGACCTTTTTACTTAGATATCTCATGAATAGTTCAAACTCAAGAAAATAGGATTATACTAATAATCTCTTTTTTTCTCTTCTTGGCCTCTAAAAATTTCAAACCAAAAAAGCTCTCTTATTCTTGTATTATTTTTTACTCAATGGCAGCAACACACATAAGCCATGATCTTTCTAAAAATGTATAGATCATTTAATTTTTTCAATCACTGGTTCTCCGTTGCCTTTAAGTCTAAATCCAGACTTCTTCCAATGGGATGTAAAAGCTTTTGCATTTGTTTTAACCTTTTCAGACTCACTGCTTCTCTTCCTTTTTTAATGTAGGAATATATTTTGCGTTTAGGTTTATTTTACACTCAAACTATTGTTAGAAGCTTGTAGTTAATAAGCCTTTTTTTTTTTTTTAGCTCTTCACCTTTGTTCATGCCAGTTTAATCTAGCTAAAATGCCTTTCCCTCCTGTTTCTTCCTTCATAATCTGGTTTCTGTGCTCTTTCTCTTTTTTTTTTTCCCCTCATAGTAAAGTAGAACTTTTTATGTCTCTCTACAACACTGGTCTGTAAGCTTCTTCCTGTTCCTCCTATAGGGCGGGAACTATATTTTATCTCTGAAACCCCACTGTCTAGAATGATAGCTATATCTATATCTGTATATCAAAATTAATGTTCAGTTTCATTGATTATAGTCTAGGAATTGAGTTGGACTGATGACAGTGTTAAGTCCTGATATTAATGAAGTATTTTCTTGCGTTATCCTGTGTAACAAAGTTAGGGATATAATCTACCTTATTACCCCATTTTTTCTTGATATATAGTGTTTCAGAGAAAGCGAATCTCATTCCCAAAGAAAGAAGTGTTCTCAAGGAAGGCAGAAAGGCAGAGAGAGATAATAGAGGGCACAGTATTATGTGGGCTTGTATATATGTATTGTGTCCACAAAGCTAAGAATAAATTATGCTCTTAGCTCTTCCTACTGACTTACAAAACTTTGAAAACTTTTTTCAGAAAAAAGAGGGAATTGAATATATTCAATTCAAAAAGACACTACCTCTATAGGTACACATTATACTTTCTTTTTTGAATAGACTTGAAAGCTGAAAGTTCTTTAGAATTGTTTTTTCCATACAGAGGAGAAAGATGTATGTTTTTTCTAACCTGTCTCTCATGTCAATGTTTGATATACCTTCAAAAATTTGCATTAAATATACTTGTATACATAACCTTTTCTAAAATGTAAGTAGAACATAGTCATTATAGACATTTTAGAAAATATATTACTGAAACTAAACATACATTATCTGTAATTCAACTGTCCAGAGATAATCACTGATAACATTTTGGTATAAACCTACTAGGTTCTTTTTTCCTTCTCTGTATGTACAAGAAACAGACTAGTAAGAAAAAAGGGATCATACTGACTACATTATCTTGTAATTTGTCTTTTTTTTAGAGACAGAGTCTCGTTTTATCGCCCTCTGTAGAGTGCTGTGGTGTCACACAGCTCACAGCACCCTCCAACTCCTGGGCTTAGGCAATTCTCTTGCCTCAGCCTCCCGAGTAGCTGGGACCACAGGTGCCTGCCACAACGCCCAGCTATTTTTTTGTTGCAGTTTGTCCGGGGCCGGGTTTGAACCCACCACCCTTGGTATATGGGGCCGGCGCCCTACACACTGAGCCACAGGTGCCGCCCTTGTAATTTGTCTTTAACAATAAATTTTGAATAGCTTTTTCTTAATATTCGGGCTTCCGCTTGAATGATTTTATGGTAGTGCAGTCTCGGGGTACACTAAAATTGAGTTTTAATCAGTTCGTTATTGAGTATGAAAGGTTTTGAGCCAAAAACTATGATGGAAACAATATTTTAGCATAGTTTTAATGCTTATCTTTGATGATTTACTTAGAATAGACGTAATTTAGGATTAATAGGTTAATGGAGCACAAGATCTTTAAAGGCTGCTGATGATAAGGGTTGCCAGATTGCATTCTTGAAAGTTTGTGTCTCTGTAGAAGAAATGAATATTCTGGCAGTTTGAGACATTTAGCATAGGAAAATGTGGGTTTATAGAACTTAACTCTTGAGGGTATCATAATATGACAGTGTGTAATACAGTCTAAATTGACCTTGCCATTTAATTTTATGTAATACATGTATATTTTGAGAAGTTAGAAATATCTTATATATAATACAGTTAAACATAATTGTGAAAGCTCTTAGCTAAATTATGCTCTTAGCTCTTTTGTGATTAAAATAGTTATATTTTAAGAGTCGATGTATCAACTATTACCAAGACTATCCCCAAGCTTGATGGTTTGTTAGTCCAAGACTCAGCATGTAGTTGTAATCTTGGCTAAGACTTATTATAGCAAAAGGATCCAAAGCAAAATTAGCAAAGGGAAAAGGTACATGGGGTGAAATCTAGAGGACTCCATATGCAAGATTCTAAGAGTCCTTCCCCATTGAGCCACGTAGGACACACTTGATTTCTTTAGTAGTGAATTGTGACAACACATGTGAAATATTCAATACCAGGGAAGCTCTTTAGAGATGCAGTACCCAAGGTTTTCAGTGAGGGCTGACAAATAGGCACCATCTACCTAGCATGTACCAAAATTCCAGACTCTCAGAAGGAAAGCAGTATTCAACACAAATCATATTGTTTGTGTAAACACTTTAGGCACAGTAAACCACCCTTACAATGTGAGGAAAGTTTTTTGTTAGTGTAGGTAGCTGTTTACAAGGCAAGTTCCCAAATACCAGCCAAGAGCCAACCTTGCAAACAGGCCCTTTATCCTGTGGTAACTTTTTTTACACAGTTGATTTTTGCAATATTAAATTGAACTGCATGAATGCTATTTTTATAAGTCAAACTTGCTTTATCAGTAATTTCATATTCAGCTTAAAAGTTAGGGAAGAAGGAATGACCTACAATTGTTGCCAGGTAAGTTTTTTTTTTTTTTTTCTCCCTCCTCCCTCCCCCCTCTGCAGTTTTTGGCCGGGGCTGGGCTTGAACCTGCCACCTCCGGCATATGGGGTCAGCACCCTACTCCTTTGAGCCACAGGTACCACCCAAATTTTTAATTCTTTTAAACTTTTTATTTTATTTATTTATTTATTTATTTGCCAGGTAAGTGTTTTTACATGCATTACTGCATTTAGTTTCATATTGTGAGCCAAATATTGCTTCATCTCACAGATGTGTAAACAAAGGCTTAGAAAAGTACAATAATGTCCCTAAGGTCACAGATTGAAAAGTATCAGGGCAAAGATGATATCCTTGTCTATTTTAGACCCAGATCATGATTTTTCTCACTATAACAATGGGAATATCCATTGTGTATAAAATTTATTACAATCAGTGCTTTTCAGATACTTTCACAAATACAATATGCATAAAACAGATAAAAAGGGAACAGCTCTGGTTCAAACAGAAGTGATAGGCTTAGAGCACTTTCACCTCTATTTGTACTGCAGATACACCTGAGGATTCTAAGAGCTTGATAATCACTGTGCTCTTAGGACAAAAAAAAAGAAGTGGAAAATCTTCTATTTCAGAAGATATGGGAGACATTTATGTGAAATCCTCATTTTTTAATGCCAAGAAATCCCATGATAATCTTATTTAATGAAGGATTAAATACTGAGTTTTTAATAAACCTTATTTTGGCATTTAAAATTTGATTATTTTATAGGATATAGGCTTAAAAACCTAACTTAGATTAACATATGACATTTAATACTGAATTTTATAGCTAGCTTATTTTTTCCTACATGCATTTTCTTATTCTTAAATTTAACCTGGTTTGGGATTATTAAGAAAGTACATGTATGTTATAGAAAACATTTCTTCCCAAGTTAACTTTGAAATTTAAAATTAAATTAAATTTAGAGGATAGGTCAACAAAACTTACCTGTAGGGCGGCGCCTGTGGCTCAGCAAGTAGGGCGCCGGCCCCATATACCATGAGTGGCAGGTTTGAACCCAGCCCCTGCCAAACTGCAACAAAAAATAGCCAGGCACTGTGGCAGGTGCCTGTAGTCCCAGCTACTTGGGAGGCTGAGGCAAGAGAATTGCCTAAACCTAGGAGTTGGAGGTTGCTGTGAGCTGTGTGACGCCATGGCATTCTACCAAGGGTGATAAAGTGAGACTCTGTCTCTACCAAAAAAACAAACAAAAAAACTTATCTGTGAAGAGCCAAACGTAAATATTTCAAACTATATGGTTTCCAATTATATGGTTTCTGTCTTAACTATTCAGCTCTTTTATAGCTGGAAAACAGACAATGTGTATAAAGGGATGGGCTGACTACATTCCAATAAAACTTTACAGAATCAGAAAGCAGGCTGTGGTGGCACCTGTGGCTCAAGGAGTAGGGTGCCAGCCCTATATACCTGAGGTGGCAGGTTCAAACCTGGCCCTGGCCAAAAACTGCAAAAAAAAAAAAAAAAAGAAAGAGAGCAGGCTGTATTTGGCCCAGGGGTCCTAGTTTCCCAGCCTCTTTATTAGGAGATGAATGTTGATGAAGTATTGCCTCTAATGAAGAGTATCCTTTTTCTCTGATTTCATTGGCTTAAGCAAGTCCTACTCTTTCAATCGTGTGACCTTTAAATATAACAACTAGGTAAAGAGAGGACTAAGTATAAAAATTGAGTCAGGAAGCTTGGTGCCTGTGGCTCAAGTGGCTAAGGCACCAGCCACATACACCTGAGCTGGCAGGTTCGAATCCAGCCCGGGCCTGCCAAACAACAATGGCGGCTGCAACCAAAAAAATAGCTGGACATTGTGGCGGGCGCCTGTAGTCCCAGCTACTTGGGAGGTGGATGCAGGAGAATCGCTTGAGCCCAGGAGTTGGAGGTTGCTGTGAGCTATGATGCCACAGCTCTCTACCCAGGGCGACAGCTTGAGGTTCTGTCTCAAGAAAAATTGAGGCAGGAACAAATTTAGAATGTTCAAAAGAACAAGGGAAAAAATATCAATGTGAGAATAATAGGAAGCCAAAGAGAAAATACTGAGAAGTAGGGCCTTATTTGCCATAGAAAGTTGAGATTTTAAGTGAAATAGAAAGTTCTAATTTAGTGTTCTAAATAATTGATTAACAAATATTTATGGAGGACTTGTTATACACCAACTACTATTTTAGGTATTGGAGGTACAACTTAGAGTCTAAAACTTGATTTTATATTCAAATTCTGTTTTCCACTTATAAAATAGAAAAAAATTTCACTTTTCTTATGAGAGGCCTGTTTCCTCCACTTGCCCTCTGGATCTCATTGTTTCTTAACTTTTTAATATCTTTACCTTTCATTCTTGTCTACAGCTATTTCATCTCTCTTCCATCTTCAACTTCTCTATTAGATCATTCCCATTGCATACAAATAATCTTGTAACAAAATTTCTGTTCATATTTATTAGTCCATTTTTCTCATCTTTTTAATAGCAAAAATCCTTGAAAAAGTTACTTACATTCATTATTGGGCTGTACAACAGTACCATAACTACCCATGTTGTCAAACTAAGTGGTAGTCTTCTGTAATTTATACAGATTTTTTAAGATTTGAGGTAAATAATTCTTTCTACTAGAAAGTTTTAATTCTGGTTTTATCGATACTGCACTTAAGTGATGACTCTTTCTCGGTCTTTGCTAGTTTATTGTGTTTTGCCCAGGCTCTAAATATTAGACTAAGACTCAATTTCAGCCTCTTATCCTTTTTAAGAACTTGCTTTTTAAGTTACTACCTGGGTTTAAATGCCGTTGCTAAGCTAGATACCTCCAAATTTTTATGTGATTGGTTTTTCTAATCTCTAGATTTGTATTAGGTCATTAAATCTGAAATAAAATGCCTGATTACAAATCAAAAGTTTAGCATATTAAAGGCCAAGGTGAGTGGATTGCCTGAACTCACAGGTTTGAGACCAACCTGAGCCAGAGTGAGACCTCATCTCTAAAAAAATAGCCCATAGATGTGGCGGGCATCTGTAGTCCCAGCTTCTCAAGAGGCTGAGGCAAGAGGATTGCTTGAGCCTGAGAATTTGGGGTTGCTGTAAGCTATGACACCATGGCACTCTACCAATGGTGACAAAGTGAGACTCTGTCTCAAAAAAAAAAAAAAAAAAAAAAGTTTAGCATATTGTATTTCAAACAAGAAGTAGTACAATTAATCAGAGTATGAGCCTAAACTATTGACACTAATTTGCCATCCTAATAATAGCCAGCAGTGAAGAAGCCTGGAGAATGAGTGGCAGTGAAATCATGAAAGACATTTTCCACAGCTTGTTGAAATTTGAATATTTTTCCTTGTAAGATGTCCAAAGCATGGAAGAAGTGGTAGTCAGTCAGTGCAAGGTCTGGTGACAGGGAGTTTCCAAATCCAGCTTCTGTAGTTTGAGCAAGCATTGTTGGTATGATATGTGGTTGAGTGTTGTCTTATAAGAGGATTGGCCTGTCTCTATTGATCAGTCTTGGCTGCTTAATTGTAAGCATCCTCATCGTTTCATACAGTTGGTTGCAGTTGACATCTGCTGTAATTGGTTGACCAGGTTTCATGCAGCTGTAGTAGATAATACCAGCTGTACCACCAGACAGACATCATTAACTTTTTTTGATGAATATTCACTTTTGGACTGTGTTTTGGTACTTCATCTTATCCAGCCACTGTGCTGAACACTTGAAATTGTCAAAAAGAATCCATTTTTCCTCACACATAAAAATATGGTATAGAAATGGTTTGCCTTTATGCTTTATGTCATAAGAATCCATTTTTCTTCACATGTAACAATATGGGGTAGAAATGGTTTACCTTTATGTCAGAAGAATCCTTTTTTTTTGATAGTCTCACTCTGTCACCCTGGGGTTGAGTGCTGTGGTATCATCATAGCTCACAACAACCTCAAACTTCTTGGCTCAAGATAACTTATTGCCTGAACTTCCCAAGTAGCTGGGACTACAGGCACCTACCAAAATGCTCAGATAGTGTTTCTATTTTTAGTAGAGAAGAGGATCTTGCTCTTGGTCAGACTGGTCTCAAACTCCTGAGCTCAAACAATCCACCCGCCTCAGCCTCCCAGGGTGTGCTAGGATTATAGGCATGAGCCACCATGGCTGGCCAAGAGTCAATTTTTCCTCACACGTAACAATTTGGTGTAGAAGTGTGGTGTTATTTCATGATGCAAAGAAAGGCAAGCTTCGTGATTTTTTCTCTTCTGGCACTCAATTCATGTGGAACCCATCTACCCAGCTTCTTTACCTTGCCAGTTTGTTTAAATTGGTCCCAATATTGTTGGAATAGTAATGTCAAACCTTGCTGCAAATTCATATGTAGGTTAAGATGGGTTTACTTCCAATACAGCTTTCAGCTCATCATTATCCACCTTAGTCTCACGTTGCCTGCAAGGCTCATTTTCAAGATTTAAGAACACCAGAACAGAACTTCTCCAACTGTCGATACACTGTGCCTTCATTAGCCACATCTTCCAGAACACGTCATTGATATTTCAAGCTGTCCGCGCTGCACTGATTCCACAGTGGAATTTGTATTCAAAACTAACAAAAAATTTTTGGCTTATCCATGGTTTCACATAAGTTGCTCTGAAAAAAATTTGAATCATAAGCTAAAGAAAGACTGAGGATGTATCTTAACAATAAAAAAAACAAGAATTATCAAAGTGAAAATGTCAGTGATATCAATTGTCAAACTTGGTACTTAAGGAAATCAGACATTTCATACTTAATATCTGATGTATCCAAATTGACAGCTTCACTTGGCATTCTTAATCATCTTCTGCCTCTAAATCTGCTTTTTGTTGTTTTTTAGGCTCATCTGTTTCTTTAAATGCTGCTTCTCTATCCAGTTGCTTAAGCCCAAACCCTAAAGTGTCATTCTTGATTTGTTCTTTACCCTCACCCTCTACATTTAATTCCTTGGTCAGTCCTGTGTCTCCCTCCAAAGTACATTTAGAAAGGGTTTTTTTGTTTTATTTTGGTTTTTTGTTTTATTTTGTTTTTCTGAAACAGTATCTCAATCTGTTGTCTGGGCTAGAGTGCAGTGGCATCATCATAATTCACTGCAACCTCAGGCTCGTGGGTTCAAGTGATCCTCCTGCCACAGTCTTATGAGTAGCTTGGACTATGGGTACACACTTCTGTGCCCAGCTAATTTTTCAATTGTTAGTAGATATGGAGTTTCACTCTTGCTCAGGCTGATCCAGAACTCCTGAGCTCAGGCAATCTCCCTGCCTCCACCTTCTAGACTGCTAGGATTACAGGCATAAGCCACCTTGCCTTGCTTGAAAGTCTTATTTTTACATTGTCGTTGAAAGCAACTAAGTATTAGCTGAATCTAAAAGTGGTTAATTCACTGTGTTTTATACCTCATTAAAAAGATTAATGAAAGTAAATCACCAAGGCAGTTAGTACCATCCTTTAGAGTTGAAGGAACTCAAGGATAAATTGTGAAATTATTTGTTGTAATAACAAACTATACATTTTAATATCCCTTTATTAAATAAAAAGGTTACCAGTTTGGACCCATACACTCGTGAGGGTCCTTTTGAAACTAGACAGGGTGCTAAGTGCTTTTCAAAAAAATGAAGGGTTAGATTAAGCAGAGGAAATTTATTTGTGAGGATGGGGGTAGGAGTCTTGGAAAGGTAACACTTTTTACATGCTCTGATTAGGTTCAGGGTTCCTCCAGAACCTGCTGAATCTTGGAGAATTATTTACATATAGATTACTTAACCTCGTATTTAAAGCCTTTAGCTTTGTTTTGCCAGAGTACTACTCTGACCACATCATTACCTCGCTTGAGGGATAGACAAGTCATCATTAGTGCTTCTTTGTATAGTTTTTCAGGATAAAAGATTGTCTTTAGCTTGATATCTAAGATCTTTTCTGAACTGGTCCTTGTCTGACTTACCTCCTATCATCTCTGAGTCCTCCTCTACACCTGCTTCATATTACATGAAGAGTAATAAATTAACAATACAGTAAATAAGCACTGTAGGAATGATACAATTACAATGAGTTGAACCATTCAGAAAAGTACTCTAGGAGCAGTTGAAACAATTTGTTGAATTTAGTAAGTAAGTTTTAAAAGAGATTCTACAAATAGAGGTTTGGAAATGCCCAGGATATCTTCCTCAGTGGAAAGAAAGGATATAATATACCTTTCTTACTGGTACTGAGTGTATAGAAATATTAAATGTAAGATGAAAAGCTTGGGGAACTTGGCTCAGACCCTGTAGCACAGTGGTTACTAAGCCCACCACATGCACTGAGTCTGGGAGTTCAAACCCGGCCCAGGCCAGCTAAACAACAATGACAACTGCAACAACAATAACAACAACAAAAAACTAGTTAGGTGTTGTGGCGGGCGCCTGTAGTCCCAGCTACTTGGGAGGCTGAGGCAAGAGAATTGCTTAAACCCAAGAATTTGAGGTTGCTTTGAGCTGTGATACCGTAGGACTCTATCAAGGGCGACATATTAAGACTGTCTCAAAAATAAATTAAAAAAAAAAAAAGCTTGGGGAACCTTTTTTTATTTCACTTTTTAGTTTGGAAATGTAAATATGTATGTAATAGTAGGGAAAACAATAGTCTTAGGTGGCCATTACTCGGCTTCAGGGTATTTGAAGTTAGTATTCAAAGTTTTGCCAATCTAAATTAAAAACATAGGGTACTGGTTGTTTTTTTGGTTTTGATTGTTCTGTCTTGAGAGGTGTTCTCACTATATTGTCCAGGCTAGTCTTGATTCCTGGGCTCAAGTAATCATCTACAGTAGCTGTGATTATAGGTATGGTACCATCGTGCCTGGGGAGTTCTGCCAATCTTGTCTCACCTATCCCTTAGTTTTTCTTTTTTTCTTGAAGTATTTTAAAACTAATACTCACCCAGAAGACCAAAAGTCACAATATAACAAAGACATCTGTACCAGAATGTTTATTGCAGGCCAATTCATAATTGCTAAGTCATGGAAGATGCCCAAGTGCCCATCGACCCACGAATGGACTAGCAAATTGTGGTACATATATACCATGGAATACTATGCAGCCTTAAAGAAAGATGGAGACTTTACCTCTTTCATGTTTACATGGATGGAGCTGGAACATATTCTCCTTAGCA
>CAUYPK010030882.1:0-15798 GCA_963574355.1 Loris lydekkerianus
ACCCACCATACTCCCCAGACCTCTCACCAACTGACTACCATCTTTTCAAGCACTTCAATAACTTTCTCACCGGTAGAACCTTTGCCAATCAGGACCTAGCAAAAACGGCCTTTGTTGACTTCATCGAATCCCGAGCACCCAATTTTTATGCCGATGGAATTAATTGACTTGTGTTACATTGGCAAAAGTGCACTGATTCAAATGGCACTTATTTCAATTAAATTGAATAAATATTCACTGAGATATTACAGTTTAGAGTAGACTCATAAAAACGGACAAAACTTTTGAAATGACCTAATATCTGTATCAGATTCTCTCTATTAAACTAGTGTGGTTTACTTTTTATTTTCTTTTTCTTTTTAACTAGACCCTTATTAGCATACTCAATATTCCCCAACTAACACATCTCTAGGAAGATGTTGGGCATGCACGGTTGAAAATCTTAGGTTTATTTCATTTCATCATCTTTTCACTGCTGCAAAATGGAAGATCTGGGTATTATGTCTATTAATTATCCATTTTTCTGTCTCACAAGTTTATAATGTGCCCATAGGAGTCTCAGGTAGTGACCAGAGTCCAGAGTGATTAGAAAAGGATTATAAAAAAATCTGTGATAGCATAAACTGCTTAACATAATGGAACTGGGTAGATTAGGGAAGATAGTTTATTATAGAAGTAAAGAAACTGGAGAAGCTGATGATTGGAAGAGATGAAAAGGTGGAATATACAAAAAAGGGGGAGTAAATGAAAGCAGCATTACTAGATTTTTGAAGTAATTCCAAAACAATTTTGAAGAAAAATATGAAATAAGTTTTAAAGATATTTTCCCATGCTACTATATGTTAGTACTTTTACTTCATAAAGAAAAGACCTTTTGTTTTTTTAATAATATTTATGCACCTATTTTTAATTTTTTTATTTCAGAGTATTATAGGGGTACACACATTTTGGTTACATAAATGCATTTATACATTTTGAGTCAATGTTAGAAGTGTGCCCTTCACCCAGAACATATGCATTGTACCTGGTTGGTGTGAGTTTGCCTTACCTCTCCTTCCTCTTCCCTCCTACTTGATTTCTGTTGAGATTTACTTCCATATGTGCACATAAGTGTTAATCAACTAGTTCTGATTTAGTATTGAGTATATGTGGTGTTTGTTTTTCCATTCTTATGATACTTCACTTAGAAAAGTGGTCTCAAGTTCCATTCAGGTTGTTACAAGCATTGGAGAAACTTGTAGATATTGTCCAAGGAGTTTATGAGGAAGGAATTTATGAAGCACACCCCAAGGATGATCAAAATAAAAAATGTGAACCAATAGGACCTAATCACATTAAAGTTTCTGCACAGTCAAGGATACAATCAAGAGAGTAAATAGACAACCTGCAGAATGGGAAAGAAATAGTTGCATGCTCTAAATCTGAGAAAGACCTGAAAACTAGAAGCTACCAAGAACTCAAGGAAATCTGTAAGAAAAAATTAAACAACTGCACTAAAAGGTAGGCAAAAGACATGAACTGAAAGTTTTCAAATGAAGGTAGTCTAACTGCCAACATCTCTTATTATCAGAGAAATGCAAATCAAAACCACAATGAAATATCACCTAACTCCAGTGAGAATGGCTCATATCAAAAAATCCCCAAGCAGCAAATGCTGGCAGATGCAGAGACAAAGGAGCACTCATTCACCTTTGATGGGACTGCAAACTGATACAGCCCCTGTGGAAAGTAGTACAGAAGTATCTGTAAGAACTAAAGTAGACCTACCTTTTGATCGAACAACCCTACTATTGGGTATTTCCTCAAAGGAAAAAGAAAAGATGCTTTTTTGAAAAAGACACTTGTATTCAACTGTTTAGAGAAGCATAAGAGAAAAGAGCTTCTAATGCAAAATGGCAGAAGAACATACTATCAGATTTTTCCCTTATTATTACAGGGTGTGGGTGAGATTAAGAAACTTTGATTGTTCACAAATGATCTTGAAGTCTATATGAACTTCCCCCCAAAATGATAAATTTAACCATAATGCAAGTCACATGTAGTGATTGATTGTTAATTTAGTGTTCTTTTCAGAGAATAAAAAAGGACCACCTGTGTCTAGACTCCATCTCCAATGAGGTGATAGAATTGTGCTCACCTGTTACCATGAGCCATTGCCTCTGAGCAAGATGGCAGAAGAACATACTATCAAAAGCCAATCGTTCCCAAGGAGAGACAGCCGGCAACTTATTACTAAATACGAACATAGCAGGCATATTGTTCCACAAAGGTCATTCTATACTTGGGGAAGAAGGTGGTTATGTCTTCAACTAATGAGATCTGTTGGAAGCAGATTTTGTAAGTGTTGTTTTCCAATTCTCCCACTTCTACAGTACACAGCAACTTTTTTACCAACTGCAATACACCATATCTTCTTTACTGATTATGGTCTAAAGCTTAGGACCATCCAACTCCTGATATAATGTTATGATGTTTTCAACAGTGATGTAAATATACAAAAGGGCAGACTTCATTGTGGAGATTCTGGAAGAGGGAGAAAAACAACGTTAAAACATCACTGTTTTAGTGCTAAAATCAGAGATGACACCATTTTCTGGAATAAAAATACAATAATTTTTTATTATATAATTTTTAAACGTATAGACAAGGAACAGTGAAGGATAATAATCACCCTCATGTACGCTTATTCAGTCAACTTGAATAATTATTAAAGATTTTCCAATCTGGTTTAACTTTTTTTCTGGAATGTTTTAAAGCAAGTCTCAGGCTCATATAATTTTAATTTTATTCTTATAAAACAAAAGTTACACAGAGGCAGAGATCAATTTGCTGTGCTTCTTTGTCATTTACTCCAAATAATATTAACACATTCAGGTTTTATCCCCAAGGTTTCAGCCCTTAGTTCTACTTAGAAGAAATGCCTTTTCTTCTTCCTCCTTTTCTAAAACTCTGAGCAGCTCTGGGCTTCCACAGAGGGAAGTTCTGGTTTTGTTTGCAACCAGGTGACTGTGGCAAAGGAAGGAGGAATTTGGCTACTTGTATGCCTTCTACTTGCTCAGATCATTTGTGAAAAATCAAAATTTCCTAATCTCACCCACACCCTGTGAGAATAAGGGAAAAAATATATCTTTCCTCTTGAGTGTTGAGGAAATGCTCATGTTATTATGAACCTTTTAACCAATGGATTTTAAGAATTGAGTCAGGTTCCTATGGACAGACTCCCAGAAAGAATAGAGAACCAAGAGATGAATCCAGCTACTTACCATTATTTGATCTTTGACAAGCCAATCAAAAACATTCAGTGGGGAAAAGATTCCCTATTTAACAAATGATGCTGGGACTATAAGCACCCACCACAATGCCAGGCTAAAAGTTATTCTACTTCTTATGCATTTTTCAAGCATCTGTGTCTTGTGAATACCTTCTCAAAAAGTCCTTTCAGAAAACATGTTGTTTTGATCACTATCAATTTATAGTTTAGTCTGAGGAGTTTTCATTCTGCTCAATCCCTCTTACATATCCTCTTTTCAGAGGTGTTGACAGTAAGACACTGCCTAATGATCTGCATGAAACATTCCAACACACAGATACTTGCTAGAGAATTCCACCCGCAATGCTTGGTTCAAGAAGCAACCAAATAAGCAGAAGGAACATAAGGGTTTAGAAAATTGATTATTCACCACACAGCCAACAAAAGAGCCTGAGTACTGACATTTAATGGGCATGGTAGACTCTGGCTCAAAACTGTAGTCAATTGCTAAAATTTTCACTGGTGTGCATTGCAATAGTGCACTAGTATAATAGTGAAGAGAAATTCACTGGCTGGTGCATTGGGTCAATAATTCAATAAATATGGGGAAAATAGTTAATTGTAAGGTCAATGAAATTCAGTGGTTCTTGCTCAACTTAATTGACTGTCTAGAAAATAACAATAAGCAGTGAGTGATTATTCACTAATTGAAATCAGAAGGCCTGTTTGGAAGAGTACAAATGAGAAACTCTCATTTTTCTGTTTCTACATAAAGGAGGGCACAAAATACTGAGGACAAGACTAGATATTTAATCTTTAGAATAATTGAGCAAGAAAAAGTTTAAACTCCCAAACAGGAAAGGTCTTCTATCAAATGAAGGCCTTTGTTGGGGAAGGATGATACTATAACAGATGACACAATAAAAGATCATGTGGGTTGACACCCTGTCTGAATCTTGAATTTATAGATTCAATTCTCCTAATATCTCTGAGCCTGAAGAAAGGTCCACCCCTCCTTATCAAAAACTAGATCTCTCTTCTTTCATGAAACCAGTTCAGTCTCTTCCACATAAGAAGTTTACACTGCTCCCCACCTCTGAGCCACTAAGGTCAGAAGTAATGTTGAGTTCCAAAATGACCCAGTAAGAGAACTCCTGGGTCAGATAAAGATGAAAGGAAGCTATATCCTAAAGAAGCTTCAAGACCTAGCAAGAGCTAGAGATTTTTTGGATATTTGACCACAGGAACTGGAACATAGCTTGAGAAAAAAGAGTTTATGATTTGGGAACATTTGCCCAACATCCAGGATTTACTAATTTAGAGAAAACCCCAGGAGATGGTACAAATTCAATACAAAAATGGCTCCTAGACACATGGAAAATGTGATGGGCTACATTAAGTAAAGTTGAATGCCAGAATTTCCATAGCAGATGGCATGAGATGGGATTAAAATGTTCAGGGAAGTGGTCATGCGAGAATGCACATACTATGTATAGCTAAAAGATCTTCCAGATGATTATGAGTGCCCAGGAGATTTACCATTTTCCATGACCACTAGGAATCTTCTGTCCTCTGAAGAGTAAAAACGCCAGCATCACTCAGAAGTTCACTGGCACTTTTCCTTTATAGGTCAGGTCTGACAGTGGCCTATTACACTTGCCCAGTTTCTTTACCTGAGTCAATTTTTTAGACTCAGTCTTAGGGATTGAAGAAGAGGCAGAGTTCCTAAGAGAAAACATCTTGTACTACTTTGACAAATAAGCCTGATGATTATTTTCCCCATCTCTTTCCAAAGGTAACTATGGCCATTTACTCTGATAGCTATGTACTGGGAAAAGGACAATACTAATACATTTTTTAACACACCAATTATGGCCTCCTGTTTTGCAGATGGGATCAAAAAATAAATGGAGTTCTGGTCAACTAAGAAATCCAGTAGATTCATTGAGTCCATGTGCACAGGTGGAGTTATTTCCCCACTCTCTAAATGTATAATTGAAATGGAAATACTTTGTAATTGGAATAGCACTCACCTCAAGCATTGTCTTGTGGGATGAGAGTTAGTAAAATGTGGAAGGTTAAGTAGAACCCTCTAAAATTTTCTCCCTCCAAGATAGCAAATAATACATATCTGCAGGCAGACAGTGGAAATAAGTATTATTTATAAAGATTTAAAAGATGCAGAAATGGTCGTCTTTGTAATATTTTCACTTAAGTTATCAAATAAACCAATAGTAATCTATTTGTAGTTAGCCACTGTCCTTAAAGTACCTTTGCTAGAGCACATGAGCATAACCTCAGCCTCAGGTATGTCCTATGAGACTATATTGATTTGGCTAAAAAGTTTATTTATCGCTCCATAAGTAAAGAGTTGGAATGTACATGAAACAGAAAACAATATACATTTACAACTATAATATAATATGAATTATATATTATATATTATACATAATATATAATACATAATATATAATATGAATAATATAATATGAAGAGGACTTGACCAATTGGTTATCTTACAAATCACCAAATTAACCTACGAAATTGATGGCATCATGTTCATTAGATTTATGGAACAAAAAGTGCCTACTCATTGGGGTCCTTAATAAGACATCTCTGCAGCAAAGGACGGAAGATGAAATTTACAAACATTCAGAAGCTCTCAAATGAGACAAAATTTTGTGGATTCAGTGCTCTAAAGCAGTGGATCTCAACCTGTGGGTGATGACCCACAGGAACTGTATTAAAGGGGCATGGCATTAGGAAGGTTGAGAATCACTGCTCTAAAGCATTCCAGAATGTTCATCCATTAAGAAAAGACGAATTATGAACATTCTGGCTTTCTACCACAAGAAAATAAATCACAATGTGTACAAGGCTATCAATTGTGAGTTGACACATGACCCGACAGACTATTTCTGATATTAGTGGTGGGGACTGTTACTGTGTAGACTTTATGGCAAGTCTCAAAGACAGAATCACAACCCAAACCTCTAGGATTCCGGAGGAAAGCCCTGTATAGTTAGTACACTGGAGAGCTATATACCATTTGCAAATCAATTCCTGGAGTTATACTGAGCTCTAGTAAACTTGAAAAGCATGACCATAGAACAACAAGTGATCATAATCATGTCAGCTGCATCAAGTCATAAGGAAGACCCAGAAATGGCCCATTCATCAGAAGGGAAGTGGTATATCCAAGATTGAGTACACGTGAGAGAAAATAGATAGCAGGCAAGCTGCATTTCATTCATCACCAGTGTATCAATCCATGTCTCTCCCTCAGCTTACATGTATGGCCTTATGAGGGATACTTTATTCTTAGCTGAAGGTAGAAGAAAAATACCCAGTGTAGATTATGGACTGATAGATGAGGTGAGTACAAGCTAAAAATATTTGGCACTCAAGGTTGCTTTGGCAGAGGTATGTGAAAATCTTTCCGATTGCAGAATTTTAGATAAAGCACTCAGTCCTCTACTTCGTGTGAGAAGAGAAATGATGGAGGTTAGACTATAGTTGGACTCAAGAGCAATGATGAATGGCTTGGCTGGCTTGTCATCATCTGGAATATGAAAGATTGCAATATTAAGGACAAGGGGACCAGCGGTTAAGGTAAGTGGATGGACATAGGATGGTGAACAAAAAAAGTGTAAATCTATTTCTATTATACTCAGTGCCTTTGAGAAAGCATCCACTATTGAAATAGCACAACAAAAAAGTAGATAAAATAACCTGAACAGCTGATGTTACTCAGATTTAATTGCTAAGCCATCCACTTTTGATCCATCCTTTGCTTGCGGCCGTAGTGGTAGTGATGGACACTTTGCTTGGACCCAGTATCAATGGCTTTCACTGACTGATGCTGAGCTAGCAAATGCTGCCACCAAGTGTCAACCTGCCAGCAACACAGGCCAGTGCTGAACCTCTGATGGAAAACCATTCCTCAAGAAGAAGAAATTGACAGCATTTTGCTCCTTTACTTCGAAAGACTCAGCAATTCATTCTGACAACAACAGACATTAATTTGGGGGATATATTTTCCTTTCATACTTACAGAGCTTCAGGTTCAGGCTCAAAGAGTATTCAATATACCAGCATAATTTCCCACACATCATAATTTTAGCTCAGGACAATTAACTTTCCATCAAAGAAGTAGGAGTGGGTCCCTGACTATGAAAGTTGATACAGTCACATCACATATGACACCATCCAGACACTGAAGCTTGATAGAGCATTGGAAAAGCCTAGTAAAGGCATAGCTGGACATCCAACATCCATAGGTATCAATTTCATGGGGTGCCCTAATAGTCATCCCATACCTTAAATACCATCTCCGTGACTGCCCTGAAGGCAAACAAACCTGTAACCTGAATACCAGGCACTCAAACAACATTTGCTGAAATGCACATACCTTGATAATCTGATACTAATATACTGTGTAGGGGAAATTTCACTCAACTCACCTAGATGAGTTTAAACTGCAAAGTTGGTCTACTCCCTTGCCTAGGGACCAGTTCTTTCACTGGTGATTCTTGGTCCACCACCTTCTTGTGAAGCATGTTCCTTGTGCACTGGTATCAATATCAGGTGAGGACTGTAAAGACCTCACCAAATGCATCTTGCATGAGTCTGATGAGACAGAACATGTGCACACAGCAAGTTAAGTGAAGCAATTTTCTTACAAATGGGCAGCAAGGAAAAGTAGAAGCCGAGGAGTGATGATGAGCTGGTCCTGCAAACCTTAGGAAAGTTGCCCAAGAGAGATGAAATCTCATGAGCATGTGCCCCACTTTTGCACTGCAGCAGAGGGACACAGGAAAATAGCCTGTCCTGGGTTTCATATTCTGTGGCAACATGACATGCCAATTGTTGTAGAGTATGCTATTCCAGGAGGGTTAGAAAGAGAGCCTAGGCTATTCCTGCCAGTTCTCTTCTTATCTCAGGATGTTGCTTTCCCAGAATGTTCTACAGGGAGAACTATGTTGGTCCAAGGCCACCAAGAAATCTGTCCTGAATGTCTGATCTTCATCACTGTTGTCATACTCCAAGTCAAGCTATTTTTTTCACATGTACTTCTGCTTGAACCTCTTGTCTCTGCTTTTGTACTTACCCCTACTATATACTCTCTGCAGACAGAGTGATCATTTCAAAATGCCAATCAGATCTTACTAATCTACTCTTCAAAATTAGTCAATGCCATTCTACTTCCTGTTAAAACAAAATCCAGTATCCTTACCAATGCCTGCAAGGCCCTTTATAATCTGCCCTTGCTTCTGACTTTCTGACCTGAATTCTTTATATCCTCTACTTTTCCTATTCTGTTCTGTCCATGTTGCCTTCCCTAATGTATCTTGAATATCCCAAGCTCCTTCCTGACTCAGGGCTTTGATCTTGCTCTGCTTACTGCATAGAACCAGCTTTCCTCAAATATTCACATGACTCTCATCTTCATTTCACTCAAGGCTCTATTTAAAAGTTCCTTTCTCAAATACTCCTCTCTGACCAACCAACCTGAATTTTCATCCTGGCAACGTGAGTATTTTTCTTTTTCTCTTGTTTTCTCTTTGTTTTGTTCATGTAATGTGTCCTAATATGAAATTATAAATTTTTGTTAATTTATGTATTTTCAATTTATCCAACTGGAGTATAAGCTCCATGCAGGCAAAGGTTTTATTTAGTTTAATTCTGTAGCATTTTAAAATGTTTAGAACTGTATTTGGCACATTATGTGGACTCACTAAGTATTTGTTAAATGAATAGGACACTCAGGAATCACGGTACAGCTCTGGTATGAGAAGTGTGGGGGTAGTGTTTTAATTGTTTTCTGAAAATGTCATCATTCCTAAGTTAGACCCACAGAAAGACACAAGAATCCACTCTGGATGTGGTTACATGGGCAATGTGAGGCAGTTATCCTTTAACCAGCACAAGGAGAATATCTACACAAAGATTAATGAAGGTGGAGAGATGGAAAGAAATTGGCTCATTGATTACATCACTGAGTTGCTGACTTTTCTCTATTATATCTAAGCCATCCCTTCTATGCATATATAATTGTGAGAAAAAATGCATGTTCAATTGTGTTGAGATAGCACGTTATTTATGGTTTAATTCCACAGAGCCAAAACAAATCTGATTGCTGAATATACCTTTCTTACCTTTCCTACTACACAATTCCATACACCTCACTTTCCAGACACATTAAAACTCCACATGTCCAAATAACTGTATATCTGTGTTTTTGTTCAGGTATTCCTTCTTGCAACCCCTTGCTTCTATGCATGTAAAATCTCCTCAGCCATAAATCTTTATTTCATGTGGTTCAACTCAAAAGTAGCTTCTCCCATTATGTCCATCTGACATAAAACACTCAGTCTGCTACACTCGTACAGCCCGTGGCTTATCTTTTCCTGGCTCCTAATTATTCAGGTTTCAGGCTACAGTTATTTCCTCCCATTCTCACCTTTATTTATTCATTCATTCTTCATCCAACAACAATTTATTGAGCAATTTATCATTGCCAGGCTCTGGACATATATCAGTAAACAAAACATACATTTTTCTATTGCTCTAACACAGCTTACAGTCTTCCTAGCAGAAGTGGAGGAGTTTGTTCAACTAATGAATGAATTAACAGTGCATCAGAGGATAAGTGGTATGAAGGAAAATAAAGCAATGAAAGAGTAGTTAGGGAATACCAAGTTATTGGAAGAAGGACCACAGTTTTAAAAAGGGATAATTTATGGAGGGTTTTATTTAGGAATTGACAAATGAAAAAAGATATGACTGAGGTGAAATGGCATGCCGTATATCTGCAGCAGAAAGCTCCAAAGGCAATTGGCCAAAGGACAGGAGCAGCCCAGTGTATTTGAAGAAGGGCGAGAAAACTTTATGCCCAGAGAAGAATGAGAAGTAGAAAATAAAGAATGTATCTTCATATTTCCTGTTAGAAGCACAGTCAACCAGCTACTTAAATTTCAATTAGTGATTGTCCAAAGGGTATTGTGCTTTGTAACAACTAGTTATTTCTATTAACTAGATTACATATAGTATACACCAACCAAATAAAATGTATTCCTCATTTAATATTTTAGTATAAAATGTTATGGGTCAGACTTATTTTCTAGCAGAGAACTTTCATATGATAATGACAAGTCTCTCAACCTTAGCTTAATTTCTCAGGGTCATTAATTTGAGGCTAGAAGATTTTATTACCATACCTAAAGGTAAAATAAACTGTAGACAGCTATCCAAAGAGATGCCCCTTTGTCTGATGCTTTCTGCTGTCTCACCTGAATTGATACACTGCTGCTCATATCTGAAATTTATTCCTGATCACTTCATGTTCACAGTAGTATTAGTCATCAGGTGTTCCACCTTGCTTAAGAACATCTGAGCTACTGCCAAATTATTCTAATAGCATAACTTAAGGCTTCTGCTGGCCAAAAACTGAATAGTCTTCTGTCAATGCCAATGTTCCAAAGAGGAACATTGACTCTATTTTGAGGACTAGAGCAGATATATTTGACAAGATATGTTACTCACAATCTGGATCATCTAGGTTCCAGTGGTTAAGCTTCTACAGAAAGTATAGGGTCATGTCTTTCAGTGAGTTCTTTCTTGAGCCTTGAGCATCCTTTCCTGCAGTTCAATATCATCTCAATCTACTAGAAGTAGTCTGATAGTGTTGTTCCCAAGGTGTTTGGATTTCTTGTCCTCCAGTGATGCCCCATGACTCCCTATGCACAAATGTGTATCTTTCCAAGTACCCATTACACTTTCTGCAGGAAAAATAACTACCCAAGTGCTATCCGTCCTTATAATTAAAAATCTTTCAAGAATTCTTCAAACTCAAAGGGGTGGGCAAAATGACCAACTGTCACCAGAAAATTTCAACTGGGAAAAGTTTTGGGAGAGAAAGCATAGCTGAAGTGAAAAACTGAGAGAAGAAAGCCAGAATCTGCCCTTACCTAAAATCTCATAGGAAGAAGTGGAAGAGCAGAAAAAGGAGACAAATATTGGAGGAAACTCCCCACCTTTGTGGGATTTGGAGCAGCATGCAAGTGCAGGTGGGAGTGTTTATTTTTTCTCCTCTCACAGCTGTAGTGGTGTGCCAGCTCTTGATCTGTTGGAGGGCCTGTCTGCTCTGGTGAATCCTGGCATTTCTACCATTGGAAAACTTAGAGCTTTTGGGGAGCAGAACACTGGGCTTGTATATGTATTACATTATCTGCACAGAGTTGGATGCCTCTGTTCACCTAGTAAAGTCACAGCTTCTCAGTCTAATGTCTCTGGATCCCACACAAACATTCCCCAGCACACAGATGGACTGTGACAACCACAAAAGAAAGGGGAGACACAAGAGAACAGCTGTGTTGACCCAAGGGGCAGGTTGCTCCAACAGAAGTGAGAGGCGCTATGACCCTTTCTAGAACAGAGGAATGTACAACACACTTTCCTGAATGAAAGAACCCCTGGCTTGTTATCTAAAGTTGTCTACACCCCCCCCCCCCCAGCAGAGATGCATGCCACCATTTTTGGCTTTCCCCTCCTTTTCCCTTCTTCTCCCTATGCCAAGGCATAATGGCTGAAAGGCTATTTCTGCTCAAGACTGGCAAGTAATCCACAGGGGACCACTAAATTGGTACATCTGGGAGTGACTGTCTAACCTCTGAGAGAGAACTTATAATGCCCAGGCTTCCACAGAACTTGATATTCAGTTCTCTTCCATTAAGAATAAGTAGTGAAGGCTTTTGTGAGCCACAAGGACAAAGCTACTGCCTTCTCTGAGGGAGGATGGGGCTAGCAGTATTCTGCTAGTTTATAAAAAATAGCTGAGCTATAAGCTGCTTTTCTGTTCTTTGAGGAGGCTAATCTCCCTGGAGGCAAGTCCCTGAAACTGTTCTCACTGGAGAATTTAAATTATAGCTCACACCCAATCTTGGTGGACACAGTGGGTTGAGCTGCCTCTACCTCCCCTCCTACAGCTAGGTTATGGCAGAAGTTGGGATTCATGGTGTGTTAATGCCCCTGAAGGACAAAGACCATTGTCAATGGTGAGAGAGGAAAGTATGAACAGCTTGTGCATCCCATAGCTGCCTGCCTTTGCTAATACAAGCTAGAAGGGCCCTTAACTCCTATTGCAGGCTAATAGAATATCTGCCTATCCCTCCCAAGCATTCTTCTGGATTAAGAGAGTACCCCACTCCTTGCTCTTAGAGCCAGCATCCGAACACAGAGAGGCTAGATCACAAGTTTGTCAGCTTAGTCTTTTACTGGTCTCCCCATAAACAACCATGCCATCGAGGATACTGGGATCTGGAGTTTACCTCACCTAGACCATACCACTGGCACCTGAACATTCTCCCAAGGGTCTGAGATCCAACTGACCCAAATTGGCCACCTGAATGAAATGAAAGGCAATGTACCTCTCCCTCTCTATACTGAGCAGCAGAGTTCCCCTTAGAGGGGAGCAAGTGAACTTCAATCAGTTCTGAGCTGAAGAAAGGTTCCAGGTAGAAATGAACCTGCTTAAGAACTCTGGCAACATGAAAAAGTAGGCTGTTTCCACAACCCTCAAAAGATCACACTAGCTCTTCTGCCATGAAATCAATCAAATAGAAAATTTTGAATGTCAGATATAGAATTCAAAATACAGATTATAAGTAGCCTTAAAGGGATCATTTAGAAACTTGAAAACCAACACCAAATAACCTCTCCAAAAGATCAGTATATAATGAAAATTTACTAAGGAGCTAGTTTATAAAAAATAGCAGAACTTTTGGCAATGAAATGTGATTTAGAGAAGTACAAAATACAGTGGAAAAATTTAACAAAAGAATAGACCAAACACTGGAAAAAATTTCAAAGTTTAAAGATAAGGGTTTTGCATTAACTCAGTGAATCAAAAATGAAGAAAAAATCAAGAAAAATGAACAGAGTCATTGAAAATTACGAAATCATATAAGAAGACTGAACATGAGAACTATAGGTATTTCTGAGGGAGAAGAAAAAATAAAAAGAAAAAAGCATGAACTACCTAGTTGAGGGCATATGAAGAAAAATTTCCCTAATCTTGCTAAAGATTTAGACAAGATATAAGATTATTGAACTCCTGGAAGATTCATCGCAAACATGACATCTCCAAGGCACACAGTCATCATTCTGGCCAAAATCAAAGTGAAGAAGAAAATCGTATAAGCTGTAAGTTGAAACCATCAAGTAAAGTACCAAAGGAAAGCCCATCAGGCTATCAGCAGACCTCACACAGAAAACAAACATTACAACATGTCTTTCAGCGATTTTATTTGTATCCTGCAAACCATGCTTCAAAAATGAAGGAGAAATAAAGTTTTTCCCTAACAAGCAAATGATAAGGAAATATGTCATCACTAGATCTTCCCTATAAGAAATCATTAAAAGTATTCCACACATTGAACAGAACAACCAATGCACCCACCAGTGTAAAAGTAACCAAAAGTAAAAACTCACAACTCTCATAAAACAGTAACACTGGAGAGAAAATAAAACAAATAGGTAGCAATCAACATGATGATTTGTAGAGTATCTTACATATCAATATCAACATTGAATGGAAATTATCTAAATGCTCAACTAAAGAGGTATAAAATGGAGAAATGGATAAAAATCACAGCCTAAATATGTAACATCTCCAAGAAATCTGTTAAGCTTGTAAAGATACTCACAGGCTCAAGGATAAAGTGTGGAAAAATATTCCATATAAATGAAAATAAAAATCCAGTCAAAGCACCTGTTCTTATATCAGAAAAATTGACTTCAAATAAGTAATAGTCAAAAAAAGGACAAAGACAGTTATTATATATGGAAAAATGAATAAATTCAATAAATAATTATAATAGTCCTAAATATACATACACTTAACTGGGAGCCCCTAGATTTATAAAACAAATATCACTAGATATAATGAAAGAAATAGCAACATAATAATAGACGAGGACTTCAATGCTTATCTGACACAAGTAGCACATCAAAAGAGAAAATCAACAAAGAAACATTGGACATTTATGTCCCTCTAGAACAAATGGAACTAACAGACATTACAAACATTCTATTTAGAAATTGAGGAATATGCATTCTTCTGCTTAGCAAATGGAACACTTTCCAAAATAGATCATATATTAGGCCACAAAAGAGTCTCAGAAAATAATAAAATCATACCATGCAACTTCTTAGACCACAATGGAAAATAAAAGCTAGAAATCAGTTCCAATAGGGCAGCAGTTCTCAACCTGTGGGTTGCAACCCCTTTGTAACAATGAAAATATATTCTGCATATTAGATATTTACATTATGATTCATAACAGTAGCAAAATTACAGTTATGAAGCAGCAACAAAAATAATTTTATGGTTGGGGGTCACCACAACATTAGGAAATGTATTAAAGTGTAACGGCATAAGGAAGGTTGAAAATCACTATAATAGAGACTCTCAAAACTATACAAACCCATGGAAATTAAACAATCCACAGTTGAATGTCCTTGGCTCAATAATAGAAATCAAGACATTTTTCAAATGAAATGACAAAAATGACATATGCTATCCAAATCTCTGAGATACAGAAAAATCAGTGTTAAGAAGGAACCCTACTATGAAAACCTTTCTGCATACAATGTACACAAACTAGGAAATACAGAAAAAATGGATACATTTTTGATAACACAAAATCTCTGAAGTGTGTATCAGGAAGAAATAGAAATTCTGGACAGATTATTTCAAGCTTGAGACAGTAATAAATAATCTTCCAACATCTAAAAGCCCAGGCCAAGATGGATTCATAATCAAATTCTACCAGACCTATAAAGAATAAGCACCTATTCTAGTGAAACTGTTTCATAACATCAGGAAGTAGGAATATTCCCTAACTCATTCCTCAAAGTCAGTATCACCTTCACCCCAAAGACAGGAAAGGACACAACAAAAAAGAATACAAAGGTCAATATCCCTCATGAACATAAATGTGAACATTTTCAGTAAAATATTAGAAAACTGTATTCAACAGTATATTGAAAAGATAGTTTAGCATGATCAAGTGGATTTCATCCCAGGGATGCAAGGATGGCTCACATCCCTAAATCAGTAAATGTAACTCACCACATGAACAGAATTAAAAATACAAACCATATGATCATCTCAACAGATATAGAAAAATTATTAAATAAAATCGAGCCCCCTTTAATGAAAAAAAAAGAAAAAAAAAAAAAAAAAGCCCTCAGCAAATGAAGCATAGAAGAAATATACTTCAAGATATTCTTCTTAGTAAAGTATCTCAAGAATGGAAGAAAAAGTACCCAATGTACTCACCCCTACTATGAAACTAGTTTAGTGCTTTCACATGAAAGCTATAACCCAGTTGCGACCTGAGAATGCGGGGAAGGGGGCGAGGGAGGGGAGGAACTGGGGAGGCGGGTAGAGTGAGGGGGAGTGGTGGGATCACACCTGCGGTGCATCATGCACGGCAAAATGTGACACTTAGTAAATGTAGACTCAAAGCAACAACCACAAGAAA
>CAUYPK010030883.1:0-19705 GCA_963574355.1 Loris lydekkerianus
ACATTGGATACTTTTTCTTCCATTCCTGAGATACTTTGCTAAGAAGAATATGTTCCAGCTCCATCCATGTAAACATGAAAGAGGTAAAGTCTCCATCTTTCTTTAAGGCTGCACAGTATTCCATGGTGTACATGTACCACAATTTGCTAGTCCATTCGTGGGTCGATGGGCACTTGGGCTTCTTGCATATGGTTGTTGTTTGGTTGGTGGTTTGCTTTATGTTGTTTCATCTCATTTCATTTTATTTTCCAATATCTTAAGACAATTTTTTTTTGTTGTTTGGTTTTTGCTTTTTTTTTTTTTTTTTTTAGTGGGCATATGAAACTAAAGTTTGACTGAAGAAAATGTCAGCACATAATTTTCATATACTTCGATGGGTAATTTCACTCTTTAGAAGTTATTCTAAAAAATAGTAAGAGATACACAGTGAATCAGTGACGAGAGAGGAGAATGTTAAAACATCGTAAATAAAATCATGGATGTAAAAATATCAGAAATCATAGATATAAACATATTACAGGTAAAATAAGTTATGGCTACCTATAAATGAAATGTTATGCAGCAATTAGGAGTCAGGTTTTTGAAAAATATTTAATGAAATGAGATTATTGAGTTTACGGGAAAAAAAAAAAAAAAAAAAAAAAAAAAAAGACTATTTAAAGCATGACTCGTGGAAAATAAGACCCCGTACAGAAATATCCTGACTATACAGGGGTGGTAATCTTATAGGTGCTTTGTATCGTGTCTATAAAGTGCTTTGTATTTTAGCAATGCTTATGTACTGCTTTCCTAATCAGAAGGATAAGTATTATTTTTAAAATTATCCACCTATTTGGAGTTGAATAAGACAAATGTCCAAATTAATCACTTTTATAAGTGAAAAGAATGCTAAGTGAAGGATGATATCATAGTCTCATATGTTGCAAGTTTAAATGACTTTTCATTAGGGTCTAGAACCACCTTAAATGAGAGAGGAATAATTAATAATGCTAATTGGTGGGTTCACATTCATCTTCCCACAGTACTTACAATCCCAACATTAGTACTGTGTTCTTTGCACTTTGTTGAGTATGAAAAATCTTAAACTGGGATTTGGTTGAAGGCATAGTGCATTGATAAGATGGTTGAAGCCATTGCGGCCTTTTCTACTTAGTTTAAAGATGCTTCCCAACCATGTGGTGGAGTCTTGTAGAGGGCTGCAGAAGAACGTCCAGGGACAAGAGGAAAATGGCAGAACTAAGCAAACAAAGGACAGCGCTTCATGCCTTGAGCTTAGTTAGGGGGTAAGAGGGAGACTCTGGTGCTACATATTTGCCAAAGAAAATATTTTTGTATTTTTTAATCATGATTTTTAGGGCCACCCCTGCTGTTACTGATGAGGGCTTCTTTCAATTTGCAAGCACTCAACATTTATGGGGAGACAAATATTATTGATGCTATTTTAAATTGGGATGTTAACACACATAGGTGTTTCATAGAATTATAAATCTTCACACTCATGAAAGCTCTTGAAGCTCACCTAACTAAAATGCTTCTCCCCACCCACCTTTTACAGATACATAGTGGAGGCTCATCCAAGTTAAGTAACTTACGATCAGTTCCACAGATACATTGGAAAGCAGTCTAAACTAAAATCAAAATTTTCTAATTCTCAGTTTAGTGCACAGTTCTTGTTTTGCCTTTTTACATAATTGTTCATGCTAATGGGAAATACTTTGTAACTTGTTACACATATTATTAATTATTCTAATCTAGACTGAGGAATATCATGCTTTTAAAGACCGTACATCATCCAGAGCACTAGAGAACATCTGCTTTAAGACTCGAGATGTGTTTTCCCTAATTTGGGAGCAATAAATTTCATGTTTGCACCCAAATGTTATTCTAATTATTAATTGTTCACTGCTGTAAGGTAGAAAAATATAACACCTCAAATGACATGCTATTATAGTGCCTTCTTAATATTTTAAAATACGCCACAAACCAGTGTTTTTCAACCTTTTTAATCTCATGTCACACTTGAACCTTCCATGACATGCTTAAATTATGTTGCTCAAAAAAGAATATTTTTACTGTGCTCTGAACTTGTTCTGAAAATAATTTAATTAATGATCTTTAAAAGTTTTGATGATATACATAAGATCCTGTCACAGAACACCAGTGTCCCATGGCACACTAGTTGAAAATCACTGCCATAAACACTGTTAAGAACGAATTGAGATTATTGGCTGGATATGGTGGCTCAGTCCTATAATCCTAGCACCTGAGGCTGAGGCAGGACGATTGCTTGAGGCCAGAAGTTTGAGGCCAGTTTAGCCCACAGAGCAAGACTGTATAAAAAAAAAAAAAAAAAAAAATCCAGGTATGGTGGCTTAGCCTTTAGCCTGTAGTCTTAGTTAGAGGAGCGTAAGGCAGGAAGATTACTCAAGCCCAGCAGTTGGAAGTTACCGTGAGCTATGACTTCCTCACTGCACTCTAGCTTGGGCAGCAGAGCAAGGCGTTTTCAACATAATTAATTAATTAATTAATTAATTAATTTTCTTTCTAAATAATGAGTAACAGAAAAAGTGCCAAAGTAATGGAATATCCAGTTCTAAAATTCTTTGATTATGTGAACTTAGTCTGAGCCTTCTAATTGAACTTTACTCTTTTTTTCTTAATACGCTTGAATAGCTCAGTGGATTACAACTTAAACAGTTGATTTTGGACTTTTGTCTTATTTAGTCCATTATTTACAAGCAAGCTTTTGAGGGACAGCAGAACCCAAAACAGATATAGAAAAAGCTATTTTGGAAGAATAAGTTTCATTACTTTTTTTTTTTTACTCATTTACTTTTATCCTTTCTTCACCCCAGCAACCCCTGTCAAAGTCCACATACATCAATTCTTTCTTACTCTGGGGCTTTTGACTCACACATATCTTCTAATAAATGTTTCTTATTTCCTTTCTGAACAATTGGGGCATATGTAAACAACCAAAAATATACAACAATAGAACAACAATAGAGAAGCTTGCACATTTAGAGAGTGCTTAACTGTCCTTAACTCACAGAAAAATTGTGCACAGACAGAGAAGTGGTGAACTAAATAAAAAAATATATATATATTCCAGGTTAAATATGTTAAAACTAGAAGATGGTTAGCTTTCATCTGTCAGAGCTGACAAATATATCTGGTATTCACATAGACCCAAACTGGCACTTTAATCAAGAGATTTAAATACTCTTGGGTTTTTGAGATGGCAAGAGAGGAAGATTTTATGTTGTAAACATGATTCAGTGTTTTTCTGTGTTGGTGGATACATATCCTAATCAAATAGGAGAGTGGTAAAGTAATTCCTTCTGCTGTTTCTGGTAAGCATTGCTTGGACTTCCCTTTTCAGGGTTTATAATACGGTTTTAAATTGGAAGTTATAAGATGAAATCATTGGGTAACAGAGCAAAAATTGCATGATTATTTTCTAGATCCACCCAGAAACATAAAAAATAGTGCTTTATGTGTTCAAAGATGATTTGTAAGACCCTGAATCAACAAATTTAACTTGCACAAAAGAAATAAACAAAGAAAAATCCAACAAAATTCATAAGGCTGAAATTACCCAGTAGTTCATTTCTAAGCTGTTACTGTTGCATTTGTTACTACTCTTAGTATAGCAATATCTCAGAAATTCTGTCATCACAATATATTACTTTAAAAAACAATTTCTATATGTTCTAGAAAAACTGGCCTCATAGCATACTTCCTAATAAAAATTTCTTATTTATTTTGTTAATAATAGGGGAATGTATAAACAACCAAAAATGTTGTCCAGGAAACCCAAGGAGCAGAGTGATTCTAAAAGGAAGTTATTGAAATATGCTGGTTAGAGTCAGATGAAACTAAAGTAACTGATACTTATTTCAAATATCTCAGACCTGTCCTAAAGTAGAAAGTGTCATTATTTTAGGGCCATGCCTGTGGCTCAAAGGAGTAGGGTGCTGGCCCCATATGCCGAAAGTAGCAGGTTCAAACCCAGCCCTGCCAAAAACTCCAAAAACTAAAAAAAAAAAAAAAAAGAAAGAAAGTATCGTTATTTCTAAAATATAAGTCCCCACCACGATCAACAATTTCTTCCTCTTAAACATACAGAAGTCACTTATAATTTTCACATTGAACAAATTATTTCCATAGCTTATTTTTTAAATTGTATCCTAGTTAAGATTCGAATTAGATAACTAAAGAAGGGAAGAAAGTGGGTAGTATTTATCAATTTATAGCCCCTTAAAAAGTATAGAAAAGTCACCAAGTTCTGGCCAAGTGTGTCTTTTCCTCTTCTGAGAAACCTGAGTGGTTTATCTTGAGGCCTAAATCCACCTTATGTAAGTAAAGGGGAAAGCCTAAAGTTATGGAAACCATAATATCTAGAACTCTTTTAACACCTAAAAAAATTATTTTGGCATAGATATTGAACATAAATCAATCTATTTTGAATGTTATATGTGCCTCCTAATAATTATGAACTTGTATTCCATATATTATGATCATCAGACTTTAAAACATATTGAATAAAGAAGCTTATGCAACATACTAAATTTTTTAAAAATACGAAAAACTTTATTTGAAAATATTCAAGTTAATTACATCCTCTTTTATTTATATATTTTTGAAGCACCTAAAAGGGTAATTTCTAAAAAAAATACTGAATTTTTTTAAAGGCTTGAAAAACATATGTTGAGTTAGGAAGTAATAAATAAATAAATCTATCTATCTATATATAACCTTTTCAGTGATACTGTTCTGTTCTATATTTTTTCTGGATTGTGGGATATATAGATCATCTCACCTGCTTCTGTGAAGTTGGGCTCCAACATATGACCATAATTTTATGTTTTACAACTTCACTTGCCAGATATTAAAATTTAGAAGTTAAATATTAAATTATCATAATGTCATAGCAGACAAGTTTTCACAAGTTTAACGTCAAAGACTAGACAGTTTTTATGCTTCTACTCGTCCCTTCTACAGTCATCGCAATGATCCCACCATCCGTCATTTAGACATATACACAGGGACTGTTGAGGGCACTTTTTCCACATAGCTTCCCATCACTGGAAGAAAGTAGTGTTTTCTTTCCTCTGGAGTCAAGGACCAAGTTACAGGCAGCTTTTAAAAGCTGTTCTATATGTCCAAATAAAAAATAATAAATTAAAAAAAAAAGCTGTTGTATATTTAACACTGTTCAGTATAGGACTAACTCTTCACAAATCTTTTCCATAATTGCTCATAAATTGCTTTTTTTCTCCTAAAAACTCTAGGTGTTTTAAGTATTGCCATCTCTCGTATAATTTTCAATGAGGTAGGCAGTGATTATGGTTTCATGAATTTCGGCCTTTTGACCTGATATGTAACACTCCCAAGGGCCAACCATTGGCCCTGTTATATTACAAGGCCTCTTTTAATTATGGCCACATTTTCTTCTGTGGAACGTGGCAGCTTATTTTTTCCCTCCTAACTCTAGAACTATTGCTTAAAGAAATTAAAGTGGAGAACCACTTGGGAACTTTAAAGAATGAACTATTGATCCTTCTGCTTCAGAAAATGTTAACATCCTACCTGTTTCTCTTGCTTGTACAGATAATTTTCTTTTACTCAGCCAGTAATTTGTGAACTAATAGATCACTTAATCTCTGATTTTGGGGTGCTTCGGTTGTGGAAAGTGACAGTGATGTCTTCCTAATTGATTTTGTTATTCTTATAGAGGATAGTAGAGGTCATGGATTGCACTCACAATTTGGCTTTGCTTTTTTATTGCTTACATGTCTCATATGAGATTTCTTTATTTCTGAGTTAAAAATTGCAAATCTCCCAAACCAGTACTCTGGTCCACTATATCAGTTTTTCTAAGAAATACTTAAATAAACTCTAAATCTCCAGTTACAGTAAGTGGCATTGGCTAGTGATTTGATTTGAGAATTGAGACTATAGTCTGGATTTACTCTTTATGCATTAACACAGGTCAAATGGACAGGGATTGCATTTTAAGTCACTAATGGAAGGCTGAATGCTGTCTTAAACCAGTCATGTCAGTTTTACCCATGACTGATTGATCCCTAGGGGCAGAGCCCTGTAAGCATTTTTCTTACATGAATGGACGCTATAGAGCCTGGACTTTCATTCATAAAATGGAGTCTGAAAGGAAACACACACACACGCACACACACACTCTGGAATGTCCATTTATACAGAGTTGAAGGGTGTAGTATTCCATCGGCTGCTGCTTTTGCCAGTTGACTGGAAGTAATGATTAATGCTCCTTGGTCCTGCTTGCCTGTAACCCGACACTATTTATGGCCTTGCCGTGTTCCTAATGTATAGTGAATGAGAAGACAACATTCTCAAATCAGAAACATAAACAGGAACTGGTGGGTCTGAATTCCATTCAAATATGTCATTTCAGCCCCACAATGTTTGTCTAACTTGGATGTTACAGGCAGGAAAGGGGGAAGGGAGGAATAATCTGCTTGTGAGTTGTACTAGCTTGGAAAAAGGAAATTAGAAGGGGGTGGAGTATACTTTTATAGGGTGGAAATTTTATTTTTTATTTTCTCAATAAAACAACCAGGACACTTAGGCCCAGAACTGCTTCTTGTGAGTGGGTGAAATGAATATACAGCTGCTTTTGGAAATAGAACTGAGATTTGAAATTAAGTGAGACAATTTAAAGATGCATGTTTGGATGTCGTGTGTGTGTGTGTGTGTGTATGTGTTTATTTCAGGCATGTGGACAAAAGTGGGAAGAAAATAACAGTTTTTAAAGTATATATATGTAAGAGTATGTTTTTAAGTTTAGAATATTGTTAAAGAATTTTTTACACTTCAGACTCCTGTACTTAAGTGAGTTAACTATTTGGTAGGTTTGAGGAAAAGGGAGGTATTTTACTTCATAAAGATATTTTCATCTAGGATGAAAATAACTTGAAAATGATTTCAAGGAATTTTGGTCCAATCAAATAGATGATTATTGTTCTTCTTGTGTGTGTGTGTTCGCGTGTGTGTGGTTTCTGTTTAGTGGTTTCTAACACAATCTGGAAAATTTTACAAGGATAAGTAATTGAAAGATAAACATGATAAGAATAAAAAAATAAAGCCAAAAGAAAGTAAGTGTGTATTAATGGTATTTATTTAAATATCCTCCTTAATGTAGAAAAGTGTTTTTGAACTTTTCATTCTGTTAACTTTTTTTTTAGTGTTTGGATCCCTGCAGTTCACTGCTTCATCTACATGATCTGTTTTGATTTATTCTTAGCATTAAAAAGTAAAACCATCCCCTTTGTGTGACACTGGAAACATTTTACTAAATCCTGGGCCTGGGAGCAATGGACTATTTGTGTGATATTGAGCACATTTGTAACCTCTTTTGCCCTCCGTGTCCTCATTTAAAAAAGGGGCTAATAGATCCCATCTCCCAGTGTTTTTGTAGGGATTAAATATAATTATGTTTGCAAACTTACTGCATATATATGTATTAGGGGTGTGAGCAATTACAAAGGATTTTCCTTGGTATGGTTTTATTTTGTCTAAATATTTCTTCATAACTGCTAGTTCTTTAATAAGAAGCCATTATTATTTCCAATAATTAAAAATATGCTAGTTGGGGCTAGAAGATAAAAGTAAGAGAGATACTTTTAAACAATCATATTGTGCACGTGTCCAGCAAGATACTGTTGTACTGAACTTATTATCAGTATTATTCATGTTCAAAGCAAATAGAAAAGTCTATCTGAATATTGTAGTGACACAAGGAGATGAAAGTGAGAAGGCAGGGCTGTTTGTGGTGTGTGGGTTTTTTTATTTGTTCGTTTGTTTTTCAATTTAGGTAGATTCCAGCAGAGTAGAAATTTAGGATGGAAGCTCCAGGTTAAAACTTCAGAACTTTTTTCTTTTGTGCGGCCCATTTTGGCAGCTTATGGCATCCTTTCTCCTATTTTCTTTTAAGCCTCTGTTAATTGTCAGAACACAGTAATATCTGTTAAATACTCAAAAATTACAATTGTGCTTACATTCCCTATCACTTCGATATTAGTTTTAACTTCAGCTTAATAAAACCATCACAGACTTGTGAAAGTTGTAAAATTGTAAGCCTGTCGATCATGTAAGCTAATCATGCTAGAATCGGGCCATTATTTGTGTGGGATAGTGTCCAAAAATCCCCTAGATTCTTGGAAGAGAAATGTGTGATTTTGTAGATAAAAATTCAATGCTGGTATTTAACACTGTATAGCCCTAAAGTTGTTGTTGTTGTTTTAAGACAGAGTCTCAGTATATCACCCTTGGTTGAGTGCCGCGGCATCAGAACTCACAACAACCTCAAACTCTTGGGCTTAAGCTATTCTCTGCCTTAGCCTTCCAAGCAGCTGGGACTACTACAGGTGCCTGCCACAACACCCCACTATTTTTTGGTTGTAGTTGTCATTGTTGTTTAGCAGGCTGGTCTGGGTTTGAACCTGACAGCCCTCATGTATGTGGCTGGTGCTCTAACCACTAAGGTATAGGCACTGAGCCAGCCCTAAAGTTTTAAAAAGCTACTCAATTAAGATAACTGCATTTATTTACTTTACTTTTTCTTTTCTTTTTTTCCTGTTCTTTTTAGATTTTATAAGTGCTATTGTAGGCATACGAAATCTAACTAAAACTAGCTTAATTCTCTTCCTTTGCTTTAAGTTTATCAATAGTAGATTCAGTATATAAGCTATGCTGAAAGTAATATCTCTGCAGATTTTACATGATTTACATTCACAGTTTACTGAAAACTCTGCAGAGAAGATCACATCTAAGTGTGAATGAGGAAATACTAGATTCATCACTCCTTTCTTAAAATTTAAGCTATCTATGAGGTTCAGTAACTAAGATGTTATATTCACATTGAGTTTTATGACTGACAACAAATAGGTTTTATAAAACTTGACTTTTTTCCTATCACACTTGTTTTCTTTCTCACGTGAATTCAGACATATTAACACTGGGCCTTACTTTAGGAGTTATTTACTTTTAGATTTATTCTGCAGTGGAGTGGTCATATGGGTGTAAAGAATTTCTTCCTATTAGCATCCTTTTAAGGAAACTTTATAAATTATATTTTTTCTGATGGTCTACACCAAATGTATATATGGGACAAGCAGAAAAACAGACTAAAAGCATGTGTAATACATCTTCAATAAACTCATTTATGCATTCTAAGAAAATCTTTGAATTTTAAACATAAACTGTGAAATTACCAGGAAATAAGAAGACATAATCAAAGAAAAAACAATAACGTACTAAATTTGAGAAATAAGACATTGGCAAGAAATGTCATAATGTTTACCTCACTTGAATGAGATTAGTGTCATTAGGTCTTTATATTACTCATTCATTTACATAATGGAAACACATACATGTTTTTGAAAAAGTAATTGAAACTCTCAGGTATGTACTGAGGTACATACACACGCACACTTTCCAGGAGTACTTGATAATTTCAGATGTCTTGTTTACATACACATTTTGGCTCTGGATATTTAGCGTGACAAATTTTCTTTCATTACCAGTATACAAGTTTATGGGGACTTGAATTTAGTCACATACTTACACGAGGAGTTAGTCAAATGAAGAATAAATTCGTCTTTGCATTGTATACTTACATAAAGGCAAAACACATTAAAACACAACATCAAACTTATTCCTGTTTTGTTGGGATTTCTCTTTTCCTCTTAGACATTTCAATGTGTAACTTGAACACAGCTCATTGCTACAGGAATTTAACCAGAAGCCTCAAATGAAATAGGTTTATCCCCCTCCCCCCTTATTTAGAATTTACAATGTGAAATAAATCAAGATTTGCACAATATTTGATAGCAAAGCAATTTCAATCACCTCTGTAAAGATATCTCAGACAATCGAGGCTAATCTTTCCTGTCTGTTTTGGTCTCCTGTAGCTCCTGGAAGTTTTAAACAAACCATTCTGTACTAGTGGGCAGCATATGTGTAAATCAGAATGCCTCACAGCATTCCATGTGCAAATTCCAAACTGTACTTAGTAGTCAAACCCTTGGTAAAGCTTCCCACATCGGTATAATGTTTTTCAGCAGTCCTGGAAAACGCAAATCAAGAGACAGAGAAAGCCACTTTTTTTATAAGGTTCTTGCCTGTGTATCTTAATTTATAAAGAATTTTAGTAATATTACTAAAGGTTAAGACTAATTCTATTAAATAGGCTAGGGTGTTAGTTTATTTTTCTTAACTTCCCGTACATTGACCAGTGCATTAAATGACAATGGTGCTTTGCTCCTTTGACTTTTTGTAGCATATTAGATCAGTTTTCATCACCATAAACTCATCTGCAACAAATTATAGGCAGTTAGGTTTCTGGAAGCTGATTTGGCCAGTTCTAATAGCATGTCATAGAGCTCTTTGATCCACAAGTTTTGAAATAAATGAAATTCTTTGTCTTAAATTAGATTTACATAATTAAATTTTTAGATTGAATTTAAAAGTTTTAAAGCCAAAGTCATCAAAGATCTGACATCTGGGGGTAATATTGTAAAAAGAAACTCAGGAGAGGTACCCCTAAATGGTTAAAAATTCTATTGGAGATTCTGGCTTAAACCTTACAGATCACAAATTTCTAATTAATGTTAAATCGGTGTATTTTAAATATCATAGGTTAATGGATTTGTGAAAAATGTTTCAGAATAAGAACACTAATAAGCAACAAATCAGCCATCTCATGTCATTTAAGAATAGCAAATTAAAATACAAATGTAACTTACGTGGATACCTAATTATTTCTAGGTTTAAGTAGTATGGTTCATTCAGTTTAAATACTCATGAGGATTACTAAAAATAGATTCTCGTTTTAATAAGTACCATATTAATATGTCCTTATAGTATGTACATAATGTGTGAAATGTATAGGACTTACCCAATATGGCCCTCCTAGCAACGTTTTTAAGGGTATCATTGTTATTATTCCCAATTTACAAATGAAGTTGAAAAAGTTGTTAAATAACTAACAAAATATCATACTCTCATGAAACGTCAGACCGGAGAGTCAACATCAAGTCTATTAGATGACAGTATGAGTATGTTGTCATTTTTACATAGGCTAAACTATAACTTATCATTGTTGTTGAATTTTGTAATTTTTATTCATGAAAAAACAGAAGTAAATACAAATGCAATGTCTCCATTCCCTGCTGCAAAACAATGGCCTTTGAAGTAGCCACTTAGCTAGTTTAGATCTCAGTTGAGCATTTAGCAAAAGTTAAAATGTAATGCCAAACTTCATTGGTTGGATTTTTTATTAGATAAGGTAGAAATGAAAGCAGCAGGCAATTTAATTAGCAGTAATTTTTCTGGGCAAGTCATTACTTTGATGAACTTCAGAGCAATGTTTATGGCTCCTAATTAACCATGTTAGTCATTTGATTGAATAATCACTTTGGAAATGTTTCTACAATTTGATTAGAGTCTGACCCACTCTGATAGTCATAAATTAACTGATATCACTTTAGAATAACATGACTTTAGTTACTTTATGGGAATAAACTCTTCTTAGCCATATTTTTTCAGGAGTCTCTGAACCGTATAAGGATACCAATTTAAGGACAGGCTGAATTTAAGCAATGCTTGCCAAGTGTCTCAATTTTAAGCACTAGACGTTAGTTTTATTTATTCAGGAGTATAATGTAATAAATAGTATTAGGAATTGGCAAAAACACCATTATATATGCACTTTTTTTTTAAATTGCCATTCTTTGCTTTTTTTTTAGAATTTATATCGGAAGTTGGGTATTTGGAAGTATAATGGAGATACTGGTGTTAGACTTAGTATATAAGTCATTAATTTATTATAAATTTTAAACTGGCATATTCTAAAATAGATTAATAGAAATTGTGAATAATTTGAGAGTAAATACAGAAGTGAACAAATCAGCCATTTCAGTAGACATGTATATGTGAAATTATTCATCAGATCTTATATTTGATGTCAATTTTATAGTTTTCCAGGAGTATGTTAATTTTGTATGATGCTAAAATGCTTTTATAAGGTGTTCCTTTACATTTGAATAGTAGCTTTCTCAAAAATGTTTGCATTTCCTTTCTTCCTCCTTTTCCTCCCCTTTGGGAAGAAAAGACTGCATTTTGTCACACTTACATGTAATAGAATTTAGCCTGTAGGTTTTCTTCTAGCTGCTTCCAGAGCCAGCCAGCTGTTTTTACAGCCGCACTCCAGGTGTGCAGCAGTCAATAAAAGTATTTTGTGGCAGGATGTCAACCTTGGTACAACAAAATGCTTTCCTCCATGCAGCTGCTGAGCTGATGGCGGAGTTGTTAACTCTGTCCCATCCAGGCCCAGATGCTTTGAGGGACCTCACGCTTGGCAATAAATCAAAATAACATTAAAAATTAACTTCAAGTACTATTAGTTAAAAAGTTGGGCTAAAATGGATTGCTAACTACTGCATAGCCTTGAAGATCAACTGTAATGCAACTCTTTCATAAATGCAGATATCAGTACACAAGGTTAACTCTGCCTTTTGTAAGATCAGAGCTACACACCACAGAATTTATGGACAGAAGGCATGATGTGATAAAACTTTTGATAATAATCTTACACTATTTTCAACTTGTAATCTTTGGAAAGTTTCTAAATGTTACATTTTTTAAGTGTAACTGGTATTAAATGCTTTTGCTATATACACAGAAGGCTATGGGATGTACAAATTTATTCCATAGACATTCTGAAACATATTTGGAACTTGTGAAACTGTTGCAAAGACATCATCACATTCATTGAGGTTACTGTTCGATCCAATTTTAGCAAACTTGATTTGGGTAAAACTTTGAATTCACATCCTGGTTAAGAGAATCTGCATTCATTGTGCTAGAAACTTTATTTTTCCATTTCTCTTGTGTTCGCTGCCTAAAATGTTAATTTCCTGTTGATGTTCGCTTCATGGTGACTCAAGTCAGTTTTTCTAACTCCTCTTTCTGCATCCTGTCCATTGATCACAGAGTTTTAACACCACCAGACTCTTCTCTGACCAGTGTTTTCCTCTTTCAGAAGTGCCTAGCTGCCACTCCATATACATGAGGCAAGAAGGCTTCCTGGCTCATCCCAGCAGAACAGAAGTTAAGTTTTCCATCATTGAAATTCTTTGTAAATATCTTTTAGAATCATTAGATATCCCAGGTTTGCGGTCACTTGATAAATTCATCATATTCTTTGTAAAAAATCATTGATGTTTCCTAAACCATTACTTTAAAATCATCTATTTAAAGTAAAAGGAAGATTTTTTTAGATCATGATATCTTGGTTGTTAACATGAGTCACATGCATAGAACCAGCTGAAAAGTGCATTTCTATGTTCTTTTTTTTCTCAACAACCGCATTGTTTTAAATCAGAAGTTATACTTTATAGATTATAGTGCTCCTTCATACTACTCTACTGAAATGTTTTACTTGTCAGACGTAACTAATAATTTTGGAGTAAAACACCATAGGTTTAAAAGTTTTAACCTTTAAATTTTCTGGATTTTACATTTTGGGGAAAGTCATTATTAAGAGTGAAATTTTATCTAAGAGTCCTAGAGTAGTTTTTCTTTTGACATGATTGTGGTAACCATGGTGAGAAGGCTATGCTCTAAGGGCCTTTGATACCAGCAGAGTGATAAAAATGTTGTTTGTCTAGATATAAACCCCACTAACGGATTTCTGGATATATGTACATGGTTCTTGCCCTAAAAACTCTATGTCTCTTTGTTAAGACTGACTTAGATACATCTTTTTAAGTTACATCTAATATTCATTATTTTGCCTACATGATATTAATAGAAATTTAAAGGGTGGTATGAGATGGTAATTCCAAAATAGTTGAGACCAAAAGTTTTGCACAAAATTCAATGTAAGTGTTGCTGCTGCTGTTAATATGATATACCCACCATTGAGACCAATACATTTGAGAAATTGTAACTTAACTATGTTAAATTTCTTCCTGGTAATTAACAATAACAATTAGGATAAGGTCCACAGTCAAAGATATTTGGGATAGAAAATGATTGTGAAAGCTGTGAATTTTAAACTTTTCTATGGGACCGTTATGGTACAAAAAAAAAGGGGAGGTTTTGTTTTTTACTATCTTGTTTATTGAAGACAAGGAAGGTAACCTACCTAAATGTAGTAGAACCTCCATAGTGGACCCACCTCCTGACATTGCCCACCCCCTCAAGTTGACCTCATTTTCATACACCAGACACGTACCATATGTACACAGGGGTACAGTAGGCCCGGTTCCTTATGTTGACCACTTCTGTATGTTCACCAGTTTGTTAGACTCTCTTGGGTAATCCATTTATACAGGTTCTACTGTATATCTATAAAGTAGTAAGAAGGTTAAAATGAATCTCTTTCAGAGCCTCAGTGTAATAATCCAAGGTAAATACCAGTATTTTATTTCCCTCTCTTCATATTGAACAATGAAACAGACAAAACTGAAAAAGTAAATGATACGTTATAAACACTAGGGTTTTCAGTGTTTACATGAGTTCCATGAGCTCTAACATGAGTTGGTAATAATAAATCCGTAATAATAAATCACTCTGTATGGGGAACTGAATTTCATATATCAAACCATTAAATCTCTAAAAGGGATTAAACCTGACAGCAGCTATCATCCCCATTTTATAGACGAGGAAACAAAGACAGAGAGGTAAAATAAATATTGCGTCCAGGGTCAAAGAGCTGAAAAGTGGCAGTCAATTTCTATCACTAATGGTTTGTATTTTGAAGTATTTGTGAACTTTATTTCTATCATGAATAAATGTATTCCATTTCCCTCTCCCCCCACAGGCTGTATGTTTGAAAAGGGCCCAAGGCAGTTTTATGATGACACCTGTGTTGTCCCAGAAAAGTTTGATGGTAGGTTTTATTCACTGTGCTTCATGTTTTGATTTTCATAAAAAAGAATGATTATCCTTGCCTCTTCTGAAAACAGTTGACTTCCCCCACTTAAAGATTTCTATGCACATCCTTTAGCATTCACTCATTCTAGCTAAACCTGACATATTACAAATTTTCTCTTTCTTTACCCCATTAGGAACCTTTTTTCTTTTGTCTTGTGAGAGAGTTCATTTTGGAAGATGTAGTCAAAGAGCATCGGTCTTGCTGAGCTTTGTGCAGGGTAAGAGGGGCCTTTCCATTGCCCTGCCGAGCACGCGCAGCTGGTGCCTGGAGAGTTATTGAAAGCTGATGCCATAATTAACAAAGCTGTGCAGAACGGTGCTACTGTGGATGCCTGATGACTAATGCGCCTCCTCTCTTTTATTGTTCCTGAAAAGATGGAACACAGGAACAACATAACTGTCCATTTAGTTAGTGATTGTTAGTCTCTTTTTTTTTTTTTTTTTTTCCTGAGATGTTATACGTTGCTAATGTGGCATTACTTTGTAATTACTTAAAAGGGAGCTGGGAAAAGCATTATCTTTTAAATACCACTTAACATGACAATGAAAAGTTTCCAGATTTTAGAAAAGAATGGAAAGGGTGTCAAATTTGAGAGAATATCTTTCTTCTTTTTTTTTTTTGACAAAGGTGGCAGAAGTGGTCATCTACTAGGAAGCTTGGGTAAAAAGCAAACAGTTAATTGATTTAGTGGTTCTTCAGCCTGGTCTTCGTATTTCCTGCTTTGATTGTTTAACAGGAAATGAGCAGGGACCCTTTGATTAGCTGATTGCACAAACTTTGGGGATCACTGCTGTAATGACTTGGGAGCTCTCAGAAGTTATTAATTGTCATTATTTAAACAGCAAAGTACATGCTCAGATTGCTTTTCAATCTCTAATTAGTTGCTTGAAGACTATGCTGTGTTCTTGAGCTTTTTTCTGTTCTTACTCTTCTCAGAGGGGATAGAAGATATGCTTCCTCGGGCTCTCTTTAAATCCTACATTCATTCAAGATCACAGGGGCAAAACCCCAATAGGGGTCACTTTTTGAGTTGTATTCTACAATAGATGCTAGTTTTAAGCTGTATTTCTGAGGTATGACTGTACTATTCAGCACCATTAGCAGAGCATCACAATACTTAAAACACAGCTTTTTCTCTTGAGACAAAATAAAAAGCCTCTACTCTTTAATGCCCTTCATTATTTCTTTCATTTTTGGTGAGCTGAGTATTTTCAGAAATCTTGAAAATTAGTAAGGCCATGTCAAGGAAAAAAAAAATCTCAAAAAAAGTCTCAAAATTATGGACAGAATTGTGATATAATTGTGATGTAAGTCATACTAATATTTAGGAGATAATCTGCCTTGATTATTTATTCCCTTTGGCTTTTAAATACTCTTCAATTTTATACTAAAATTGGAAGATAGTATTTGTCTTGGATTTTGTAAGTAATGGAAAACGGGAAGAAAGAAAATTAGTGGATTTTTGTTCATTGTACATGATCACTGCAATCAGTCATATTTATAAGCAGAAGCAATATAGAGACTCTAAAGTTTATGTGTTTTACTCTATCTGTGTAATTGCTCGGTTACACCCGTAAAAAAATTTGTGAATCTCAAAAGGAAAAACTGACATAAATAAAACTGTCAGTGAAATCAATATGGATATACACTTCTAGTTGAGACCAAAACAGCATAATGATTTTTAGCAGCTATTGACTGAACAATTTTTTAGTTTGGTTTCGGTTTTTAAAGTGTTGCTCTTTCTGTAACTATGTTTTTTTTTTTTTTTTAATTAAATCATAAACTCATAGATCATGTATACATTAATGCATTTATGGGGTACAATGTGCTGATTCTATATAAAAAAAGGGCCAAAAGGGGAGGTTTTCATGGAGGGAGGGTAATGGGTGGGGCCACATCTATGGTGCATCTTAGAATGGGTACAGGTGATTGCACTAATGTACACAGCTATGATTTAACAATAAAAAAAAAAAGAAAAGAAAAAAAAAGAACGCTTACATCACACTGGTTAATATATACCTCATCTCATTTACTTAAGTGTTGTGTTAAGACATTTATACTCTAACAGGGTTATTTCAGAGGAAGTTTGTAATTTAGTCTCTTTTCAGAGAAAGGTAGTGATGTCGTCCCTTTTATAATTCAAGCTTAATGTGCCTAGATTGGTTTGAATATGTTGTCTGAATCGTTTCTTCAGTGGAGAAGAGTGATTTATGTGCTAACAATGATATACCTGCAGGACCCTAGACACTCTATCCCCAATGTGACCAGCTCCACATTATTTTTAAGATGCTTGAGTGGAGACAGAAGTAAATAATCAGAAGTTACAAAATCGAGTATATACATATATACGTATAAATATAAATATAAATATATTATAATATATATAATATAAATATAAATAATCGGAAGTTACAAAATCGAGTATATACATATATACATATATATATATATGTATGTATATATGTATATATATATTTTTTTTTGTAAAGTCAAGATTACTGGCTAGATTTATACCAGAAGCATTGCAAGACTAACAACTATATTACTATAATCTATTTAACAGATGTTTATACTATATATGAAAATCAAATGCATACAACACAAATCATTCTTGTTTAAAAATATACATTTATAGAAAGCTCGAGTGTATATATTTTTAAATTGGACTTTCAGAAAAAATAAGAATAGCAAGTGATTGAAATATAAATAAGAGCTAAAGGAAAATGAGAGTATTTTCATTTGTAGAGGAAACCAGGTGTGATGGTAACCCACTTTGCCCCGAATTACCCACAAGATTTTCTAATTTATATATAACTTGGACTTTTTTTTTTTTAATTGTTGGGGATTCATTGAGGGTACAATAAGCCAGGTTACACCGATTGCATTTGTTAGGTAAAGTCCCTCTTGCAATCCTGTCTTCCCCCAGAAGATGTGGCACACACCAACGTCCTACCCCCCTCCTTCCCTCCCTGTTTTTCCTCCCCATCCCCCCACCCCCTTGACCATAATTGTCGTTAATTGTTCTCATATCAAAATTGAGTACATAGGATTTATGCTTCTCCATTCTTGTGATGCTCTACTAAGAATAATGACTTTCACTTCCATCCAGGTTAATACGAAGGATGTAAAGTCTCCATTTTTTTTAATAGCTGAATAGTATTGCATGGTATACATATACCACAGCTTGTTAACCCAGCTGGGTTGGTGGGTATTTAGGCTGTTCCCACATTTTGAATTTGATTGAAATTGAGCTGCAATAAACAGTCTAGTACAGGTGTCCTTATGATAAAAGGATTTTTTTTCCTTCTAGGTAGATGCCTGGTAATGGGATTGCAGGATCAAATGGGAGGTTTAGCTTGAGTGCTTTGAGGTCTCTCCATACTTCCTTCCAGAAAGGTTGTATTAGTTTGCAGTCCCACCAGCAGTGTAAAAGTGTTCCTTTCTCTCCACATCCACGCCAGAATCTGCAGTTTTGAGATTTTGTGATGTGGGCCATTCTCGCTGGGGTCAGATGGTATTTCAGGGTGGTTTTGATTTGCATTTCTCTAATAGATAGGTATGATGAACATTTTTTCATATGTTTGTTAGCCATTTGTCTGTCTTCTTTAGAGAAGGTTCTATTCATGTCTCTTGCCCATTGATGTATGGGATTGTTGGCTTTTTTCATGTGGATTAATTTGAGTTCTCTATAGATCCTAGTTATCAAGTTTTTGTCTGATTCAAAATATGCAAATATCCTTTCCCATTGTGTAGTTTGTCTATTTGCTTTGGTTGTTGTCTCCTCAGCTGTACAGAAGCTTTTCAGTTTAATGAAGTCCCATTTGCTTATTTTTGTTGTTGTTGCAATTGCCACGGGAGTCTTCTTCATGAAGTCTTTCCCCAGGCCAATATCTTCCAGTGTTTTTTCTATGCTTTCTTTGAGGATTTTTATTGTTTCATGCCTTAACTTTAAGTTCTTTATCCATCTTGAATCAATATTTGTGAATGGGGGAAAGGTGTGGGTCCAGTTTCAGTCTTTTACATGTGGATATCCAATTCTCCCAACACCATTTATTGAATAGGGAGTCTTTCCCCCAAGGTATGTTCTTGTTTGGTTTATCAAAGATTAGGTGGTTGTAAGATGTTATTTTCATTTCCTGGTTTTCTATTCGATTCCAAGTGTCTATGTCTCTATTTTTGTGCCAGTACAATGCTGTCTTGACCACTATGGCTTTGTAGTACAGACTAAAATCTGGTATGCTGATGTCCCCAGCTTTATTTTTATTACCGAGAACTGCCTTAGCTATACGGGTTTTTTTCTGGTTCCATACAAAATGCAGGATCATTTTTTTTAAATCTTGAAAGTACAATGTTGGCATTTTAATAGGAATGGCATTGAATAGGTAGATTGCTTTGGGAAGTATAGACATTTTTACAATGTTGATTCTTCCCATCCATGAGCATGATGTGTTCTTCAGTTTGTTAATATCCTCTGTTATTTCCTTTCTGAGGATTTCATAATTTTCTTTATAGAGGTCCTTCACCTCCTTCATTAGGTATGTTCCTAGGTATTTCATTTTCTTTAAAACTATGGTGAACAGAGTGGTGTCCTTAATTAGCTTCTCATCTTGACTGTTATTGGCGTATACAAAGGCTACTGACTTGTGGACATTGATTTTATATCCTGAAACATTACTGTATTTTTTGATGACTTCTAGGAGTCTTGTGGTTGAGTCTTTGGGA
>CAUYPK010030884.1:0-13653 GCA_963574355.1 Loris lydekkerianus
ATTGATATGATCATGGGGCATCGTATACTAGCTTCATAGACCATTTGACACATTTTCATCCCAATATTCAACATAGCCTTCCTGGCATTTTCCCAGTCACCGTGGCATGACATTTACATTTCACATTTGCTGAGTTTCACCCTTACCCTTGTGAGATGCCCCGTAGTCAGTCCTCGCCTTTAGACTGTTCAGTCACTAGGTTAGTAGCTCCCGCCCTGTCCTTGCTCTGTGACCCTGAGGCCAGAACTTTCCTGTGCAGTTCTCTCACAATGGCTCCCTGCAGCCCAGAGCCGAACACTATTAGGTCCGTCTGGCTCAGCGGCTCAGTCTGGGGCCCTAGACAATGCCCAAAGTTCTCCACACTCCTGCTCAAGCTCTCCCCAAGGCAGTTCAACTGATTGCCAAGTCCAAAAACACTGAAACAGTTCACAGGTAAGGCCTTTCTGGTTTGAAGTCTCACTGATGCTTGTACTTATGGCTGCTGGCAGGATTAGGTTAATCGAACATATGCAACCACTTGCCGGTTTTCCACTGTTTTTGTCCTTCTCTTGAGGTTCAGAAGTCCCTTGCTGATTCCTTGTATCCTCAAAGGGATGATTATAGGCAGATCCCACCAGCCAGAGATGCCTAGAGTCTTATCTCCCCAGACTCACTGTTCCCGGTTGCAGGGAGGCTGTTACTCGGCCACCATCTTGCTCCCAGAACAACAATGTACATTTTTAATTAATCAAATTACTTCGAATTGTAGACACAGCACTTTGCATGCAATATGCTGACTTTACAACTGTAGATTCTCAATTCTTCCTCCTATTCATTGTGCTATTGTCATGACAACTTTTAACATATGCTTTAAACATGTATAACATTGCTCTTCTATTGCTCTAGGCAGCCAGTCTTCTCTTAGAGCAATCAAAAATAAGAAAAAAATCATAGCATGATGCAGGCTGATAAAAAAAATAAGAAAACAGAATTTTGCTTTACTTTATTCCATTTCTGGTTCTCCTCACTTGTGTAAATCCAGGATTTCATCTGATATATTTCCTTTGTCCTGAACAACTTTCTTTATTATTTCTCGTAGGGTAAATTTGATGGCTATGAATTTCCTTGGTATTTGTTTTTCTGAGAAAGTATTTATTTCTCCTTTTTTGGGACAAAGATATTCTTGCTGGTTATAGGAATATGGATTGAAAGCTTTTTCTTTCAACACTTTGAAGTCATCACTCAAATTGTCTCTTTTTCTTATGAGAAGTCTGTAGTAATTTTTTTTTTTTTTTTTTTAAACACAGAGTCTTACTTTGTCACCCTAGGTAGAGTGTTATTGCGTCACAGCTCACAGCAACCTCAAACTCCTGGACTCAAGTGATTATCTTGCCTCAGCCTCCCAAGTAGCTGAGACTATACGGGCCCAGCACAATGCCCAGCTATTTTTAATGATGGAGTCTCACTCTTGCTCACGATGGTCTTGATCCATGTACCTTGGCCTCCCAGAGTGCTAGGATTACAGGTGTGAGCTGCTGCACCTGGCTCAGTAATTCTCATTTTTGTTTCTCTACACACAGCGTTTCTTTTTCCCCTGGCTGCTTTCATGATTTCCTCTTTGTTTTTGTTTTCAGTAATTTGAATACTATACGCCTCAGCACGTATGTCTTGTTTATTTTGGTAATTATCCGGTTTGGTGTTCTGAGCTTCTTAGATCTGTGGTTTGGTGTTATACATTTATGGTGGGAAATTTTCAGCTATTATTTCTTTTTCTCTTCTTATCCTGGAATTATAGTTACACGTGTATTACATTGTTTGAGGTCCTACAGGCCTTGTGTGTTCTGCTTGGGTTTTTTCCTACTCTTTTTTTCCTGTTTGTATTTCAGTTTGGGTAGTTCCTATTAACTTGTATACATATCTTCAGGTTGACAGACTGTTTTTCTCAGCAGTGTGGAGTCTATTGCTGAGACAGTTTTTACTGTGCTTTTTTTTTTCTAGCTTTTCCATTTGATTTTTAAAATAGTTTTGCACAGTTTCTATCTCTATTAAAATTAACCATCCAATCTGTCATGTTTCCACCATCTACCATTAATCACATATCAATATAGTTATTTAAACTTTTTCTCACTTTCAACTTCTAAGTTTGGCTCTGATACTGACTTTGACTCTTAGGCATGTGTTTTTTTATGCCTTTTTGTAGGCCTTATAATTTTTAATTAGAAGCTGCACATCTTCCATAGGACAAAAAGGCCGAGGTAATAGTTTTATGCCTGGTAATTGGCTTCTCTGTCCCGCTAGCTCTTTAGTACCAGCATTTAAGTGAATCTGTACAGACATGAGATTTGGTTTAGGGTTAACGATGACTATCATTATCTTCTGAGCACTTCACATTTCAAATTTCAGTGGGAATACTTTGTGGTTAAGATGAAGGTTGTTTCATCAGAGCAATGTCTGTTCAATTCTGAGTTTTAGTTCTTAACTTGGTGCTATGAGTCTAAGATGGTCTGTTTGAATACTCTCCTGTCTCTCTCCCAGTATTCTGCCATTAAAAATTTGTGACCTACTTTAGGAGTGGCATAGAAGAAATGCATTCTATGTTGTTTTGATTTAACTATTTAACTTCAAATTTAGGCCTGCATAGTGTCCCTGGTATTGGGGGAGTTTCCTTTTATTTTCTGTTCCTACCTGGAATGAATTTTCACTATCACTCTAAAGAAAGTGGTGATTAGGGAAAAGATCTAGGCTAATTTTTGCCTCCCCACAAGGGTTGCTATGAAGAACATTATTGGGTCAATTCACAGGGTTCTGGTATGTACTATTGATTAGATAACATTACTGTAGAACCTCTGAAAGTTGACCTCTTAGGGAACTGTAACACACTGGTCAACATACAGAGGTAGTCAACATAAGGTGATAGCCCCACTGCACTGATATGTACACGTAGTGCTTGTCTGGTTTATGAAAATTAGGTCAACTTAAGGAGGTGGTCAACTATGGAAGCTCTACTGTGTTGTATCAATATGAAGTATCCTGAAGGTGATAACAGTTACAGAGTTATGTAAGAAAAATCACTATTCTTAGGAAATGTAAACTGAAGTATTAATAGTATTAACTTTATTCAAATTAATATGAGGGTAAAATTTTTAGGTTACATTGTTCTCATTCCAGGGTAAAGTTCCATTTGTAAAAGAGCCCCTCACTCAGGGGGTATGTTATATGTATTAATAGATATTAATGGGCATGATGTATGTAACTGACTCTTAAGTGATTCAGGATAGATAAAGAACAACAAAACAAATGTGGAAAATATTAAAAATTGGTTGATTTAAAGAGTGTAAAATAGTTTTATGTTATATAATCGCAATTCTTCTTAAAATTTGAAATTTTTTCAAAATAAAAAGCTTTTTAGAAGAATTATTTTGTTCTACCTAAGATATAGAGAGCTGGAAGGACCATCAGTACCATCCTTTTTTTTTTTTTTTTCAGACAGAGTCTCATTCTGTGCCCTAGGTAGAGTGCTATGATGTCATAGCTCACAGCAACCTCAAACTCTTGGGCACAAGAGAGCCTTTTGCCTCAGCCTCCCAAGTAGCTGTGACTACAGGTACCTGCCATAATGCCAGGCTAGTTTTTCTATTTTTTAGTAGAGATAGGATCTCACTCTTGCTCAGGCTGGCCTCAACCTCCTGAGCTCAAGCAATCCATCCATATCACCTTCCCCAAGCGCTAGGATTACAGGTATGAATCACCACACCTGGTGGCTACCATCCTTAAAAAAATATAGGTTTGGCATGATGGCTCACATTTGTAATCTGAACACTTTGGGAGTTAAAGGAGGGAGGATTGAGACCAGCCAGAGCAAGAGCATGGTCCCTATCTCTACAAAATATTGAAAAAATACTAGGAGTAGTGGTGCATCCCTATAGTTCTAGCTACTTGGAAGGCTGAGGCAGGAGAATCATTTGAGCCTATGAGTTTGATGCTACAGGCTGCAGTGAGTTACGACGATGCTGTATCACTCAAGTCTCAGTCACAGAGCCAGACCCTGTCTCAGAAAAAAAATAAAATAAATACATAAAAGGGGGGAGAAAAGAAAAAGAGGCAGAGGGAAACCAACCTCAAATTCAGGAATTTTTGAAAATCCATTGGAGGACTTAGGTTATACAATAAGTAAATGGCCCAATCACTGAGGGAGACAGGTACCTGCAAGGGGAGAGGGAGACTGCCACATGCTTCCGCCCAATCATTGAATTGGTAAAGGGCCAAGTGTGAGTTGGGGGACTGGGCTGAGGTTGTGGTCATCCAGGTGATTATTTCAGTCATGGTCCTAGAAAAAAAGTTAGACCACAAAGAATAATCCAGAACTCTGGGGTTACAAATAACAGGCACAATTAGTTTACTGAAGAACCAAGAGGAGGGTGCTATCATTGGAACCCGGCCATGGAAGCAATGAGGCTGAGGACAGAACCCCTGATAGGCACTTTTCTGTCTGGAGATGTGGCCAGCTGAGACCACTTCACAGGGAGGAAGACTGGGGAAAGTTCTGAAGTTCACCATGGGCTGACTCCAGAGAACCTGGGAGCTGGGTGATGAGGGCCATACAGGCTGCTGCCCGGGCCACACATGGTGGAGGACCAGCTGGGGCATGCTGGACAGAGGAGCCAGCGTGGAAGTTACCTGTTGCATCAACCACAATGGCAGGTGGGGAACAGCACAGGAATTAGATCATATTTTGAGTCTGGAACCTGCTTCTTATTAACCTCATGCCAATGTGCTGACTCCTTACTCTTTCTGAGTTTGTGTGTTTATAAATATTATAGTAAGAACACTGCCTTCCTTGCAGGATGGTTGTGGGTTTTAAACAAGGTGAAATGTATGTAAACTGCCTGGCCCATCATTAGTGCTCAATAACTTGGACCCTTTCCAAAAATATATTTATTAATAGTAACCATTACTCCAGGTATAACTGTTAGTGTATGAAAATGTCAATCTCAGTGTGGAGACGCCAGAGAGCGTGGCATCCTCAAATGTGTAGGGATGCTGAGTTAGGAGACATACTCAGAGTGTTTACCAAGGGTTTTAACATGCTCCTTACATTGCACCCATTAAGTTCCACATCTAGGAGTTGCTGCTGAGAAAATAATCATCAGAAAAGCAGATGATGAGGTGGTTTATGCTCTTGGTCTTGCTGCAGGCTGAGAGATCTAGACTAAAATTCCAGCTCTGTCTCTTAAAAGTTTATATGGTTTGTGGTACATGACTCAACTTCTCTCACCCTCCCTTTATTGTTCTATAAAGTGAGATGAAAATGTTTACCTGCTAGATAGTTCTTGTAAGAATGCTTGTAAAAACTTAGCACACAGATTGACTCACATAAGACACTCAATAAATATTAGCACTTCTATTTACAGTACTAGAAATTAGGGTATAACCTAAGTACCAAAAAAAGGAAAATTGGGAATTTGTGAAAAGATATATTCTGTAGCCACTAAAAACAATGTTTGAGGAAATTATCTTCATGACCTTGTTGTAGACAAAGATGTTTTAAGGAAAATACAAAAACTCAAATCAGAAAAGATGAACATATTGAACTTCATTAAAGTTAATCCTTATTCATCCAGAGACACCATTAAGAGAGTGAAAAGGCAAGCCACAGAGTGGGAGACTTGTATCCAGGATATAATATATAAAAAGCTCCTATAAATCAATAAAAATGGAAGACAATCTAACAGAAAAATAGCCAAAGGATTTGAATAAGCCCCGCTTCACAAAAGCATGTCCAAATGAAAAAGTGCTCAACATCATTAGCCACGAGGGAAATGCAAATGAGAAACCCTTACATACCCAGAAAAATGATCTAAATTAAAAAGTTAGACATTCCTAGGGTGCATCTTACAAGGGTACATGTGAAATTTACTAGGTGTAGAATATAAATGTCTTAACACAGTAACTAAGAAAATGCCCTGAAGGCTGTGTTAACCAGTTTGATGAAAATATTTCAAATTTTATATAAAAGCAGCACATTGTACCCCATGATTGCATTAATGTACACAGCTATGATTTAATAATAAAAAAAAAAGCTAGACATTACCCAAGCGTTGGTGAAAATGGGAATAGCTCTTAATGAAACTCTCGTATGATGTTGGTGAGGGGGTAAATTGTATACCACTATGCAAAATGGTTTGGCAGTATCTCCCAAAGGTAAATGTACATTTATGACACTATGTAGCAGTTCTACTCCTGGATATTTGTCCAAGAGAGAGGTATGTGTTTGTATCTAAGAGAGACAGGTAAGAGAATATTTGTAGCAGCTTTACACATAATAGCCCAAATTGGGAACAAACGCCACACATATAGAGTAAATAAATGTTGATATCTTTATATCATGAGCTATTGTACAGTAATAAAAAAAGAATAAACAATTTAGATAAATCACACAGAGCTAATATTTAATAAAATAAGAGCTACAAAAGAGTACTTACCATATGGCTCCATTAAATCAAGCTCAAGAATAGGTAAAATTGAAGCAAAGCAAAAGGGAGCCTTCTGAAAGGCTGGAAATAATTTTTATATACATCTGGATGGTGGTTACATGGATGTGTACCTATGTCATGGTTCACCAATATCCACACTTAAGGTTTATACACTTACCGAACATTAGAAATACCACAATAAGGAAGTAAGCAAAAAGAAAAAAATGATGTATACAAGGAATTATAAATGTTGAATGATGTTAAATGGGAATGAGTCAAATTATTACATGGAGAATAATCACAACATTGCTGTAAACATTTAAATGAATGACAGGAAGAAAATACTGTAAGGCCATCCAGGCCCAGTGGCTCATGCCGGTAATCCTAGCACTCTGGGAGGTGGATTGCTTGAGCTCAGGAGTTCAAGATCAGCTTGAGCAAGAGTGAGACCTGTGTCTCAACTAAAAATAGAAATATTAGGCTGCTTGTAGTCCCAGCTATTTGGGAGGCTAAGACAAGAAAATCACTTTAGCCCAGGAGTTTGAGATTGCTGTAAGATGTGACTCCACGGCACTCTACCCAGGGCAGCAGAGTGAGACAGTATATATATATATATTAAAAAATACAAAACCCTCTAGAATTAACAATTGATCTCTCTGAGAGTAGAAGCAAATGTTTTCTTTATACCTTTTCTTTTTCTTCAAAATTTCCTTCAATGAATATGTATTACCTTCATAATTAAGAAAAATTATTTAAAAAATTAAAGTGATTTAAGATTTGCAAGTCAGAAATTAAAAGGAAAGAAACGAAATAGCCCAACTAAATAGCATTCATCTAAAGTACTTCAGTATTGCTATAATTGCCTAATTTTGATATTTTAAACATAATTTAAAAATAGGTTATACTGTATATTCAATGACTTCTAACTGGTTAATTTTCTCTTATTCTCTTACATAATAGGCAAAAATCAAAGGAATAAATGGATCTATGTTAAGTAGTTAAATGTAGGACTGGGTGCAGTGGCTCATGCCTGTAATCCTAGTGCTCTTGGAGGCCCAGTGGGTGGATTGCTTGAGCCCTGGGGTTCGAGACTAGCCTGAGCAAGAGTGAAACCTCCTCTCTACTAATAATGGAAAAACTAGCCAGGCAATGTGGTGAGCAGCTGTGGTCCCAGCTACCGCGGAGGCTGAAGCAAGAAGATTGCATGAACCCAAGTTTGAGGTTGCTGTGAGTTATGCCACCATGGCACTCTACCCAGGGTGACAGCAAAAAAAAAAAAAAAGTTAAATGTATTGGAGACAAAAAGGATTTTATTTTGCAATTTTTATTACAGATAAGTTCTTGTTTCTTTTGCTTACAAATGTGAAAAGTTGTCTTAACAGACTTCATCGGCTTTCAAACATTTCAGTAGCGCCCCTTCCTGTTAATGACAACTCATGTCTCCCCTCACCTTGGAAGGGGTGGGTTCTGAGTACTCATTACTTTGAGGTTAATGGTCACTGTGGTTGGGGGAAAGCACAAAGTATGAGGAATGTAGGAGCCTGTCAGCTCCCACTGGTCTTAGTCTTGTCTGATTATCTTGCTTCTTATTAAAACCATGTTGCCAGTTAATCAGAGCATACAAAAGAGCCAGTCAGACTCACGGCAGCCGTGAAAACTAACCCTCTGCTAGTTGGCTCTGCATTGCTCTCCTGCGAACCAACCCCCTCAGGCCACAAACTCAGGCCCACAGGCTAGAGGGGAAGGACCCCCACCCTTAAAACTATAGCAGGGAGAAAACAGTCAGGAGGGAGGAGTTTCAGGACCTTGGTTTTTAAAACAAAACGAAACAATAATGGAAATTTTCAAACATATAAAGAAGTAGAGAGAATAATATAGTGAACCCCAAACTACACATAATTACACGTGACCTGGCTTCACCAATTATCAACACATTGCCAGCCTTGCTCCTTCTGCACTTCCCTGTTCCCTTTGGATCGTTACCTATTATTTTAAGGCAAATCCCAATTACCATATCATCTCCATTTATAAATAGTTTTCAAATGTACAGCTAAGAGATAAGAACCCTATTTTTAAAAGAGTCATAATACCATTATCATACCTTTAAAAACTAACAATAATCCATTAATTTCATCTAATATCTAGCCCATGTTCAAATATCCCTATTGTCTGGCTGAACAAGGTGGCTTACACCTGTAATCCCTGCACTTTGGGAGGCCAAGGGGGGAGGATCATTTGAGGCCAGGAGTTTGAGACCAGCCTAAGCAATGTAACAAGTCCTGTGTCTACAAAAAAATTAAAAAATTAGCTGAGCGTGGTGGCACTACTTGGGAGGCTGAGGTGAAGGATGGCTTGAGCCTAAAGGTTGCAAGTGAGGTTGCAGTGAGCTATCAATGGCCATTGCACTCCAGTAAGAGTGGCAGAGGGAGAGTCTGAAAAAAACAAAAAGAAACCCCAAACAAATATCCCCATTTTGTATAAATAGTCCCTTTTTCCCTGTATATATAATTTTTTTTTTCTTTTTTTGCGACAGTCTCAGTTTGCTGCCCTGGGAGTAGAATGCCATGGTATTATACCTCACAGCAAACTCTTGCTCATGCTGATCACAAACTCCTGAATTCAAGCAGTTCACCCATCTCTGTCTCCCAGATTGCTAAGATTACAGGCATGAGCCACCATGCTCTGCCTAGTTGAGATGTTTGAATAAGAATCCAGACAAGATCTATGGACACCAATTTGTTGATAGTTGATAAGTCTCTTTTAATTTCTAAAGTCCCCCCCCCTTCCTTTTCTTCTTGTTACTTATTTGTTATAGAAACCACGTTATTTATTTTGTAGAACTTCCCGGATTTTGGATTTGGTTGATTGAATCCCTGTGGTACCATTTTACGTGTCTTCTATTCCTTATTTCTTTTAAACTGACAGTTGATTAGATTCAGGTTGATTTGACGTCCAAGGTGGCACTGTGAATTCCCTGTCACAGCATATCATGACACATACTAATGTCTTGTTTTGTGGCTTTTTGATGATGTAAGACTGGTCAGTGGGTTTAAGCTATATTATCTCAATCCATTTATTATAAAATTCTTGTGAGACCATAGAGAAATTATGTTTCTGCACAGTTAAGGCTTTCTGAATAAGTTTTATTGAAATTTGTTTCCTGGCCAGAGTGCAAGCTTAGAAAGCATTTCATGACTGATCAGACAGTGAACATACATACTCCAAAGACATTGCGCTAACTCTGGCAGTAGGCTCAGCGCCTTGGAGACATCTCTGAGTTGTATATGTCCCACAGTGGTTTATTTTCATATCAAAGATATAGGGTAAGAATCCTCTTATCTTCTTTCCAAGAATACTGAAGGTGAGGGGGGAAAGTGGTGTCTTTGCCCTTTATATATAAAAAAGAAACCCATATTACTCTATTTCTTACGTGGAGAGTGAGCTCCCCAGATGTGCAGGGCCCCACCCCCCCGGCTTTCCTGTAGCACTCTGTGGGGATGCTGGGCAGAAACCAGTGCTGCAGTGTTTCTCTGGCTGTTCATCTTTTTGTAAATATAAAAAGAAATCTGCCTCTGATCCAAACCTTTAGTATATACATTCAGAAAAAATTAATAAAGGTAAAGATTAAGGGCCTAACAACACAAAGGAAACAATCAACAGAATGAAAAAGGCAACCTATGAAATGAGAGAAAATATTCACAAATAATATATCTGATAAGGGTTTAATATCCAAAATATGTAAGGAACTCCAAACAACTCAATAGCAAAACCCCAAATAACTCCATTTTAAAAAGGGCTAATGACCTGAATCGACATCTCTCATTTACAAGGATATATGAAGGGCTGGGTGTAGTGGCTCACACCTGTAATCCTAGTGCTCGGGGAGGCCCAGGTGAGAGGATTGCTAGAGCCCGAGACAGCTTGGGTGCTATGGTGAGACCCCTGTCTCTACAAAAATAATTAAAAAATTAGCCAGGGCCTAGTGATGCGTGCCCTATAGTCCTTGCTGCTCCAGAGGCTGAAGCAAGAAGATTTCTTGCATCTAGGAGTTTGAGGTTACAATGAGCTATGATTGGCCACTATGCTCTTGTCTGGGTGACAGGGTAAGACTCTGTCTCTAAAACCAAAACACAACAACAAAAACAAATAAATAAACAAGGATAAAACATACAAATGGCTAACAGAAATATGGGAAAAGCTTCAACATCATTGGTCATCAGAGAAATGCAAATCAAAACCATGAACTATCACCCCACACCTGCTAAATCTGCTATGACCAAAAAGACAAAGGATAAAAAAGTGTTGGCAGAGATGTAGAGAAAGGGGAACCCTTGTATGCTATTGCTGAAAATATAAATTGGTATAGGCATTATGGAAAACAGTATGGAGTTTCCTAAAAAAATTAAAAGTAGCACTACCATATGATGCAGCAATCCTACTTCTGGGTATAGATCCAAAGAAAATGAAATCAGTATTTTAAAGATTTTAAAGAGATGTATGCATTCCCCTGTTCATTACAGAATTATTCACTATAGCCAAGATATGGAAATACTTAAATGTCTGTCAACAGGTGAATGATAAAGAAAATGTGGTATACACACACACTCACACACATACACCTCTCTTTACATGATGGAACACTATTCTTTAAAAAGGAGATCTTGCCATTTGTGACAATGCTGATGATCCCAGAGAATGTTATGCTAAGTGAAATAAGCCAGTCACAGAAAGATAAATGCTCCATGATCTCATTTATATGTGGAATCTAAAATAGTCCAACTCAAAGAAGCACAGAGTAGAATGGTGAGTGCCAGGGGCTGAGGACCTGGGGCTGGGGGAATGGGGAGATGTTGGTCAGAGAGTGAAAAGTTTTAGGCTGGCTGCAGTGGCTTACACCTATAATACCAGCAGTCTGGGAGACTAAGAGTGCTTGAGCTCAGGAGTTGGAGACCAGCCTGAGCAAGAGCAAGACCCTGTCTCTAAAAATAGGTGGGCATTGTGATGAGTGCCTGTAGTACCAGTTACTTGGGAGGCTGAGGCAAGAGGATTACTTGAGCCCAAAAGTTTGATGGTACTATGAGCTATGATGCCATGGCACTCTACTGAGGATGACAAAGTGAGACTCTGTCTCAAAACAACAACAACAATAACAATAAGGAGAGTGCAAAATTTTAACCATACAAGATAAATGAATTCTGAAGATTTAATTTACAGCATAATGACTATCTTTAGCATTACACACTTGAAATTTGCTAAGAGGGTATGTGACTATGTGAGCTGTTAAATATGTTAATTAGACTGATTGTGGTGATATGCATATCAATGTATATGTTTGTCAAAACATCAAGCTAGGCCCAGTGCTGGATTCTGGTCTCCTGAGCTGAGCTGTGGGCAGCAGGAACAAGACTGGGATGTTGCAGTGCCTAAGAAGCCCCAACTCAGGGCAGGAAGCAAGATCAGTGGCTGTAGGCTCATTGTAGTGCTGGAAGGGGCCAGTCTGGAGACAGTCAAGGTAGGGAAGACATATGAGCTACTCAACTGTGACAAGCACAAGTCTATGTTGTTGAAAAATGGACGGGACCATGGGGAAGTGAGACCAGATATAGTCCACCAGAGTTTACTGGGGCTGATGGACAGTCCCTTGAACTGAGGTGGCTTGCTACAGGTTTATATCCACACACAGAAGAATGTTCTAATTGAAGTGAATCCCTAGACTTGAATTCCCAGAACCTTTGACTGCTTTTGTGGACTTATGGTCCAGCTTTTACACAAACTGAACATTTGAGCAGCTGATGGCCCCCAGAAGCTCTTAAAGGTAATTAAGAAGCCAGTATCAGATCACTTCCCTGTTGGATGTATGAAGATTGGCACTTCTTTCTCCATTCCAATCATCAGTGATGTGCGAGAGTTGGTACTCAGCAGTGATCCTGTTGTTTTTGTGGTGGGGGCTTTTGCCCACAGCAAGGTCAGGGTGGAGTGTACAGAGAAGGTGGTGTCCACCAGCAACTACCCCCTTTCTGCTGCCCTCACCACAGCCTTTGAAGAAGTGGGGTGTGTGTGTGTGTGTGTGTGTGTCATTTGACAGTAGTAGAATCTTATTCTGAAACCAAAGACTGCTGACATCACGTCCCTTGGCCCTGTTCTGAGCCAACTGCTAGAAGATGAGCTACCAGCACTGAGACTGGAGGTTGGAGGAGCCAAGGATGTTGTACATTTGCTATTTGTGTATCTTATAAATGCTGTTCTTACAAAAAAAGAAAATCAAGCTATACACCTTAATTATACACCATATTTCTTTGTCAATTATACCCCCAATAAAGCTGAAAACAACCAACCAAACAAAAAAGCCTAACAGTTCCCTGAAGGCCTTTTTACCTTGTGATTTTCTTTGGTGACCATTGCCTAGACCTATTATTTCATTAGGAGTTGCAGAACAGTAATATCCTAATTACATCTTTTATTTTGAATTTAACAGCTTGAAATTCTCATAAAAAAGAAATTTCTCTGACTCACTATGTGGTTACATTTAACACAGGAAATACATTTCATACAGGAAATACAGGAATGATTAATTTCATTCATTTATCATTATTTAGAATGAGTTAGTGCCCTAGCGTCCTCCAAAGGTGATCAATGAGGTTTTTTTAATTAGTATAAGTTAACATAGTATAAGTACATACATTTTAATATTTTTATATATATTTCAGTGTATTTCAGGCATTGTTACCCTCAGTAGAGTACCATGGCATCACAGCTCACAGCAACCTCAAACTCCTGGGCTTAAGTGATCCTCTTTTTTTAAATTTTTTAATTAATTTATTTTTATTGTTAAATCGTAGGTGTGTACATTAGTGCAATCAAGGGGTACAATGTGTGGGTTTCATATACAATCTAAAATATTCTCATCAAACTGTTTAATGTAGCCTTCAAGGCATTTTCTTAGTTACTGTATGTAGGCATTTGTATTCTGCATTTAGTAAGTTTCGCCTGTATCCATTCTAAGATGCACCACAGATGTGGCCCCACCCGTTAGCCTCCCTCCACCCTAACCTCCCCCGTCCCTTCCCCTTCCTTGGCCCTTTCCCCATAGTCTTGTGCTATAGTTGGGTTATAGCCTTCATGTGAAAGCTATAATTTAGCTTCATAGTAGAGCTGAGTACATTGGATACTTTTTCTTCCGTTCCTGAGATACTTTTCTAAG
>CAUYPK010030888.1:0-19257 GCA_963574355.1 Loris lydekkerianus
GTGTTGGAGGTTGGTGTGAGCTATGCCCCCACAGCACTCTACTCAGGGTGACAGCTAGAGTTTCTCAAAAAAAAAAAAAAAAAAAAAAAAGAAGGAAAGAAGGCTGCTTTTCACACACACACACTTCTCTCACGCTGGAGGGAAGCCGCAGGGAGACCTACCACGAAGAGCTGTGCAGACTCAGAAGACACGGGCTGGAAGGGCAGCCTGGGGATCAGAGGGCGCTCGGGAGGCTTCCAGGCCCTAGTCCTCACTCACTGCACAGAAGCAGGACATGAACTGGGCTGCTTTCCGTGTGTCTTGGCTCTCATGAAAAGCCCTCAATTTTTTGTGATGAAAAGTTTAGTTGCTTTTAAGATTCCCTGTGTGTAGAATTTTTCCTCTATTAAACTAAGAATGGAATTGTGCTTGTTCTTGTGATCCCCAGGGCAGCCACAGAGAGACCTACAGAGCAGACACATATTAGGAGATAAAAATGTGTCACTGGGGTGGTACCTGTGGCTCATGGAGTAAGGCGCCGGCCCCATATACTGAGGGTGGTGGGTTCGAACCCAGCCCCAGCCAAACTGTAACAAAAAAATAGCTGGGCGTTGTGGCGGGTGCCTGTAGTCCCAACTACTCTGGAGGCTGAGGCAAGAGAATTGCCTAAGCCCAAGACCTGGAGGTTGTTGTGAATTGTGACACCATAGCACTCTACCGAGGGCAAGGGCGACAAACTAAGACACTGTCTCAAAAAAAAAAAAAAAGTCATTGTGTCAAACCAAAAAAGGCAATCCTAGAGGGACAAAATTAGCTGTGAGACAGGGGTGTCCACCTGCAGCCCGTGCACAACACAAAATCATAAATCTAATTATAATGTGATGAGATTTTTTTTTTTTTTTGGTTTGGCATCAGTAGTTAGGGCGCCAGACACATACAACAGGGCTGGTGGGTTCAAACCCGGCCCAGGCCTCCTTAACAACAAAAAGGATAGCCGGGCGTTGTGGCAGGCACCTATTGTCCCAGCTACTTTGGAGGCTGAGGCAAAAGAATCACTTAAGCCCAAGAGTTTGCTGTGAGCTGTGACACTACTGCACTCTACTGAGGGCGACATAGTGACACTCTGTTTCCAAAAAAAGGGGTGAGGTTTTTTGGTGATTTCTTGGTGGAACTCAATTGTGCAGTTCTTAAGCATGAACCTTTGTAGATGACATCGTGTCATCTTTTATGCCACATAAAATAAACACTCATATGCTCTATTGGTATACACGCAGCTTCAGTTTACACGGCATGTGGCTCCCACTGTGTTATCTTCCAGGTGCAGACAGAATCGACAGTATCTGACATCACCTGTGCTCCTGGTGACTTGGTGAGGCAGTGATTTATCAATGACACCTCAACCTTACCACGGCAACACGGGGCGCTGAGTGTTATTTAGCAGTTAGGTGAGCATTCTTGTGCAATAAAGGCACTTGGCACCTCAGCAGCATCTCACACATCGTCTGCCATCTTTATCGTCGGCCTGGCCTCACCCTGCACCGGCAGCCCAGATGTGCAAGGGCCCAAATGTTGCTTTCTATTTTCTTGTCTATTTTCATAATAAAAGTAAACATAGTCCCTTATCTATTATTATTTTAATCCCAAAGAAAAATGACAGTTGAAAGCAGATTGTTCAATGAGAAGTAGACAGATGACCACTTTTTTGTCAAGGTAAATAGGCAAACTCTGTCGGGAGTTTAGGCAAATTCTCAAAGCCTAGAATTTGACAAGGCATGATATACAAAAACATCCTGCCAAATTTGATGCATAAAGACCATTCATAAGGACAAAATAGTGGAACTGAAAAAGAGTATCTTCTCAACACCATTTTTCTTTAAATGTTACAACTCAGACGGATTCCACTGTATCATAAAACTAATTAAATGGTAGCATATTTAATAGCAAAATAATAAAAACCACTTAGTGATGGTGAGTTTATTAAGCACTATATGGAAAGCCTACAGATACAATCTGCCCTGAAAAAATGGGGATATTTCAAACATCAGTTTGTCTCACCAGACTATAGCCAGGCAACAGAAGAAACGAGATCTACCAGAAAACATTTGGAGAGTAAAGCTGCTAAGTTAAAATTTCATGCTTTGGCAATGGATGACAGCACTGATGCTACAAATATGGTTCAACTCACTGTTTTAATGAGAGCTTTGATGACAAATGTGTCACTGAAGAAATAAATGGCTTCTTTCGTGCCGTTAAAAGATACAACTGAATCAAGAGATTTATACAAAGCAGTACAAAAAATAAGTGATTTTATTTGTCCATCGGTAACTATACCAGATATGTCAGCATATAATCCAGTATAGTTACTGGTGATGCCCCAATGATGGTAAGAGAACTTGTAAAATTAATAGAAAACAATGAAACTGCCGCTCAAAACTCATGTTTGAACAGTCTCGTTGCATGGCTTATCAAGAAAACAGAAAGCACAGTGCAGAGCATCATCAAGACTGAGCTCCATAAGGGCCAATTCCAGAAATTCCTTAGAAGTATTGATGGGGAACATGGTGACATCGTTTACTTTTCAGAAATAGGATGGCTCAGCCAAGGCCGAGGCTGAATGTTGAAAGGTTTTATGATTTGCAACATATTATTAAGTCTTTTATGGTATCAAAAGCCTAATTTATGGCAGAATTTGACAGTGAAAGCCGGGTTAGAGATTTAGCATTTTCAGTGGATTTAACTGCTCATTTAAATAAATTAAACATGTATTTTCAAGGTAAAAACCAATTTATCATTACAATGCTTCAAATCATAACAGCATTCCAAATGAAACTGAAATTATGGTAAACTCAAAGCAAACAATTTTAGGCATTTCTGCACGCTGGCTGAACATAGTCCTGTACAGGGAAAAATGTGCTTTTCAATTTGATACAAGAATTTGAGAACAGACTTTAAGATTTCTGGGAAAACAATATTTTGATACATTTGTGGCTCCATTTCCATTGACACAAATACATCACCTGCCAACTTTCAAACGGACACACAGAGCTGCAATCTGACGTTCAGCTAAAGAAAACCTGATCGTGTCCCTGCTGGCCTTCCACAGGTCCTGTCTTCCCAGAGACCGCGACCCCTCACTTCACAATCACGCCTTATTCACGTCATCACTTTTTGGCAGCGTCCACATTTATAAGCAACTATTTTCAAGACTGAAGCAACACGCAGACGACAACGAGAACCAGCACATCTGGCGAGCACCTTGATCCCCACTGAAAATCCCAACTGCGTCCAAACACAGGGATTGATGTGTGTTTCTCAAGCACAAGGTCAAATATTGTAAAATATTTTTACAATAAAAATATTTCTTAAAAACCAAAGATATTTTATTGCTTAGATATGTGCATTTTCTGTATTAGTGATCACAAACTTGGGACCTGCTTGATAATTTTAAAAGACTCTTTGAATGGGATGCTGCATAATTAGGGTTATTAACGTGAAGACTTTTTCGCTTATCTGTGGTACATATCATGAAAATTATGCATTGACCTTTTTTATTTTTGGATCATCACCTTTTGTGTTTTGGGTTTTTTTTTTTTTTTTTTTTTTTGAGACAGTCTCACTTTGTTGCCCTGGGTAGAGTGCCATGTGTCACAGCTCAGAGCAACCTCAACCTCCTGGGCTCAAGTGATCCTCTTAACTCAGCCTTCCAAGTAGCTAGAACTATAGGCACCCCCACAACGCCCAGATAGTTTTTCTATTTTTAGTTGAGATGGGGTCTTGGTCTTTCTCTTGCTCAGGCTGGTCTCAAACTTGTGAGCGCAAATGATCCTCCCACTTCAGCCCCCTGAAGTGTGGGAATTGGAGGCATGAGCTACCTCACCAGGCTGTGTTTGTGTATTTAATGTGTAGTCCAAGACAACTCCTCCTCTTCCAATGTGGCCCAGAGAAGCCAAAAGGTTGGACATCCCTGCTGTAAAACACAGAGAAAACATGTAACAGAACGGCAAAAAAAGTCCTTTTTTATTGGTAATTATGTGAATAAATGGATTAAATTCCCTAATCAAAAGGCATGATTTAGCTGGGCATGGCGGCTCACGCCTGTAATCCTAGCACTATGGGAGATGGGTGGTGGATTGCTTGAGCTCACAGGTTGTAGACCAGCCTAAGCCAGAGTGAGACCCTGTCTCTAAAAATAGCCAGGCATTGTGGTAGGCGCCTGTATTCCCAGCTACTAGGGAGGCTGAGGCAAGAGGATCACTTAAGCCCAAGATTTTGAGGTTGCCAAGAGCTGCGATGCCACGGCACTCTACCAAGTGACAAAGTGAGACTCTGTCTCAAAAAGAAAAAAAAAAAGGGCATGGTTTGCCAGAATAGATTAAAATACATAATCCAATTGTATGCTGTCTCTTCCTTTAGATCTGAAAACAAAAACATTGAAACTGAAAGAACGTAAATAGAAACCAAAGACAGCTGGGCTGGTCCTAATGTCAGACAGAACAGACAAAATGAAAACTGCAGAGACCACCAGGAAGGACACGTGTTCATAAGGGTGCGAGTCACACACACCGACCGAGCACCAGAGTCTGGAGCACAGCGCAGCACTGGACAGCTGAAGGCTACCAGGAAGGACATGTGTTCATAAGGGTGCGAGTCACACACACTGACTGAGCACCGGAGAACAGTGCAGCACTGGACAGCTGAAGGGAAACACAGCTCTCCAGCAGCAGCTGCAGGTGTCGATACACCACTTCCAACTTGGTCTAATAGACAGTTCAGAAGAGTCCACCTAGCACCGGTGCGTGGAATTCTAGGACAGACCACACGTCAGGGCACAGAACAAGTCCTGATGAAATGTAAAATACTGAGACACAAAGGACTGCTTCCCATCACAACAAAATGAAACTAGAAATAAAAGTAGAAGGAAACTGAAATGTTCACAAATATGTTTTATTACAAATAAAATGCTCCTGACCAAACAGTGGCTCCAATGAGATGATACCCGAGAACAATGAGAATGTGTGCACCAGAATCTACGGCAGTGCTGCTAGGGTCTAAATCAGTGGTTCTCAACCTGTGGTTCATGACCCCTTTTTAAGAATGAAAATACATTGTGGCATTAGGAGGGCTGAGAGCCACTGGTCTAAATATCCCTTTCTCCTCAATGCTCATACCTTGAAATCTTAACCCCTATGATGGCTGTGTTAAAAGGTTGAGGCCTTTTAACAGGAGGTGAAGAGGGAGGTAAAGAGGTTGTGAGGCCTCTGCAGAACAGGATGACTGCTCTCCTGTCAGAGACACCATGCCACGTGTGACACGGAAGAATACCTTACGGAGATAGATGACTGTCCACGAGCCGGAAAAAGACAGCAGTGCTCACCTGACACTGGGTCTGCTACTGCCTTGACCTTGGACACCATCTCCAGAACTGCACAGAACAGCTTCCAGCTACTTAGGTGGTTACCCAGCCTACGGCGTCTTGTTACAGCAGCAGATGTAAGGCAGATGAAACAAGAGCAGTGCGGGGGGGGGATGTTCAGCAGCAAGTGCTCAAATTGAAAAAGATCTCAAAGATTGAGTCAAGGAATTTTCACAGGATGCAGTTCAAAAAGAAAACACGTAGAAAGGATGTAAATTAAATAAATCACGTAGGAGATGAAAGAGAAAATTCCAACATCCAAATATAAGTTGTTCTATAACAACAGAAAAAAAAAAACCCAAGAAAATACTAAAACAGGCAATGAGAAACACCCCCCCCCCCCCAAACACAGAAGTGCCAAAAGCACAGACAGCATGTACAATTACATCCGTAAGCTGCAGCCCAGGGAAGGCAGAGGGGGCCGGGCGGGGCTGCAGACACAACCCACCCAGCCAGGCCTCGGGGAAAGCCACCGAGCAGGACGGACAACTTCATTATGATACAACAATTTTGTACATACTCAAGATGAACCCACACAAAACAGTAATCCCTCTGTGGAAAAGGTTAAACTTCAAGGTACAACATTAAAACCAGTGAACTACAGCTACTTGGAAGGCTGAGGCAAGAAAATCGCCTATCCCAGGAGCTGGAGGTTGCTGTGAGCTGTGTGATGCCACGGTACTCTACTGAGGGTGATAGAGTGAGACTCTGTCTCTACAAAAAAAAAAAAACAAACCCAGTGAACTAAATAAACCCATCAAGTGTGGACACACCACGGCCTCACTCAGACTGGGAGACAAAGTGCCTCTAAGACGCCAGTTTCCGGGTACTGTACTTGGTGGTTAGTGCATCAGCCCCATACATCAGAAACAGCGAGTTCAACTTCGCCTGTGCCTGATTAACAAAAAATAAAGTGAGAGTTATCAAAAAAAAAAAAAAAAAAAGAAAAGAAAAGCCAGTGTTCCACAAACTCAGCTATGGACTCAAGGCAATCCCAAAGCTTTTTTTGTAGAAACTGAAATACTGGCTCAGCGCCTGTGGCTCAAGCGGCTAAGGCGCCAGGCACATACACCTGAGCTGGCAGGTTCGAATCCAGGCCAGGCCCACCGAACAACAGTGATGGCTACAACCAAAAAATAGCCAGGCGTTGTAGCAGACGCCTGTAGTCCCGGCTACTTGGGAGGTAGAGGCAGGAGAATTGCTTGAGCCCAGGAGTTGGAGGTTGCTGTGAGCTCTGATGCCACAGCCTCTACCCAGGGTGACAGCTTGAGGATCTGTCTCAAAAAAAAAAAAAAAAAAAAAAAAATTGAAATACTGTTTTGTTTTGAGACAAAAGTCTCAGTATGTCACCCTGGGTAGAGGGCCATGGCATCACAGCTCACAGCAACCTCAAACTTGGGCTCAAGTGATTTTCTTGCCTCAGCCTTCCAAGTAGCTGGGACTACAGGCGCCTTCCACAATGCTAACTACTTTTTTGTTGCAGTTGTCATTGTTTAGCAGCCTGGGTTGGGTTTGAACCCGCCTGCCCCAGTGTATGTGGCTGGCGCCCTAACCACTGGGCTACAGGTGCTGAGCCAGAATAGTGTTTCTAAAAGGCATACAGCAGGACAAAAGCCAAGACAGTCAGGACACACCTGCTTCTGTCACCAACAGACACCAGCAAGAAAGACTATGCACCACCCATCAGGAAGACAACTGAAGTTTTCATAACGGCATGTTTATTAGGGTTACTTTATAGTTAAGTTTTCAAACTCATCCTAGAAAAAGTGCTACCTACCTCAGTGCTGAGTATCACTACCATCTGAAGAGAGGAGCTCCTGGTGACTGGGGTGGCACCCAGTAACGAGGCACGTAGCAGTTTTACTAGCACGTTCACAAACTTAACTGTCCTCCCTTGTACCATGACAGCCCTAATGGCCATTCCAGAAACAGTTCCAAAATTGCTTTGGGGTTGGCAAGGCACTCAGCTGAGATGCACTCAGCTTCCCCAGGGGAGAAGACAGGGCCATGTGCGGGCAGGGACTGGGGTCCTGCCACTGGTGCTTCCAGCAGGAGTCCAGGCACAAGGATGAGCCTAACCTGTGGGCCACCTCCACCTGTGACAGGTACTGGCACTCAAGCTCCCAGGAGCACCCTCCTGTAGTCCGGTAGTCCTGCAGGTTGTACGGGACTCACTTCAGACAATAGAGATGGCAGCCGGGACTGGCTGAGGCTGTGTCACTCACTGCCAATAAGGGGCAATGGGACAAATAGCAGGGCTCAACTTACCAAAGAGCCACAGCCTTCCTCACCAGGCAGCCCCCAGGGCACAGCCCTCCTCTCCAGCAGAACCTGCTGTGCTGTGACTCTCACAGCCACCACTGGGTAACCCAGTGCCAAGAGGCCTCAGGAGCTGTGGCCCGATGGACACATGTGTAAGCCGCGATGCTGGAGTAAAGAGGTGCACAGACACAGGTCCCTGAGACTGAAACCTTGTGGTACTGCCTATGTGGCCCTAGGGCCACGCTCAGAAAGTGGCAACAGTGGCATAGCATGGCCAGATTGTCAGGAGTTTCTGCTTCTGCAGCACACAGATGGACAACTTACACCCTGAAGGTGTCACGGCCAGTCCCTGCAGCTGCTGGACACTTCGAGGGCTTCACCTCTGGCTCAGTGGCAACATTCAAGGTTCTCATAGCTGCCTGCAAGGCCTGACAGTGAGACTCCCACCTCGCCAGGGTGCAGGGCTATGGTGCTCCCCACAAGGTCACGACTCGGGGTACCGCGTGGCACACTGGCTGTTACTACTCCCCTCCTCCACTCTGCCCTCCTGGACCTGACCTCCCAGATCTAAGGATGGGTGTGAGAGGGGAACAGGAACCATCAAGAACCCCACCTTGGCCTGTATGAGCCACCGCAGGTCGATGCGTCTGAGTGTGGCACTCCCACCAGTGGCCCCACGGCCACAGCAGGAGCACATACAGACCCCAAGGGCCCACCCTCCACAGGCTGCCACCCAGTGGGGCAACTGGACAGCAGGGATATGGCTGCAGGCAGCTGTGACAAGTCAGCCAGGAGTGACTGTGAACATCCAAAGTGCACCCACAGAGCTGTGTCTGTCCACAAACAAGCTCCCAGCACTGGGGGCAAGTCCCAGGTCCTGGGTGTGAGTCACTGTGTCAGCCAAAGGCTGAGGAGTAATGTGACGGGAAAGATGATGTCTTCCCACACCTCTCACCTCCTCAGCCTCATCTCCACTGTGAACCCTGAGTGAGCCTGGCTCAGGACTAAGGCTCCTCCACACTCTGAGGTCCACAGAGTGAGGACAAACCCCCGGCCTCCATAAGGGCCATCCATGCTGCCCGCACAGTCCAAGCCAGGGTTCTTCCACACTGGGCTGTGATCGGGTCCCAGTGGTTCTCCTGTGTCCCTCAAACGGGACAGGGCATCCCTCAAGTATCCGTCTGTCTTCAAAGTGAGCTGCCGTAACCTAGGTCTTTCCACAGGCTTCATGTTAACAAGGCTTCTCGTCAGCGTGTGTCAGATGACTGAGGTGTTAAGACCCCAAAGGCTTTCCACGTGCAGACAGATCCTCTGCAGTGTGGATAACGGAGGCTGCCCTGCTCTGTCCTGTGCCCCACAGCCTTCACACCACAGTGTGAGTTCTTGTATGTTTACATAGACAGATCCTCTGCAGTGTGGATAACGGGGGCTGCCCTGCTGGGCCCTGTGCCCACAGCCTTCACACCACAGTGTGAGTTCTCGTATGTTTACGTAGGTGTGAGAAGCGCGGAAGGCCTTCCCACGCTTCTTACACACGGAGGGCTTCTCCCCAGTGTGGGTTCTGATGTGTTCAGTCAGGTGTGAGGAGGAAGCAAAGGCTTTCCCACACTCTCTGCACCTGTAGGGCTTCTCCCCAGTGTGCATCCTCACGTGCACAACTCAGTGGAATGATGTGGCTAAGGCCTTCCCACATGCCCCACATCTCCCCAGTGTGGGTTGATGTGCTCGGTCAAGCTTGAGGCCACGGTGAAGGCCTTTCCACACTGCTGACACCTGTAGGGCTTCACTCCAGTGTGAATCTGAACGTGCTTGTTCAAGCAGGAGGAGCTTCTGAAGGGTTTCCTGCACACGATACATTCAAAGGGCCTCTCCTCTGTTTGTGTCTTCAAATGTTCATTCAGCAGGTAAAACCTATTGAAGGCCTTTCCACATTCCTCACAAGCATGCGGCTTCTTCCCAGTGTGTGTGTGCTCATGTTTCGAGAGGCCTGAGCGCTCGGTGAAGCATTTCCCACACTCCTGACATACATAGGGCTTCTGCCCAGTGTGGGTTCTTGCGTGTTCAGTGAGGCTGGATGCGACCGAGAAGGCCTTCGCACACACCCCACACCGGTAGGGCTTCTCCCCCATGTGCGTCCTTGTGTGCTCCGCCTGGGCTGAAGGCGTGCAGAAGGCCTTGCTGCACCGCCCACACGTGTACGGCTTCTCCCGTGTGCGTCCGCATGTGCCTGGTGAGGCCGCACCGCACAGTGAAAGCTTTCTCACACTGCCCACACCTGTAGGGCTTCACTCCTGTGTGAATTTGAACGTGGTTATTCAGGCATGAGGTTTTCCACAGACTTTACATTCAAACAGCTTTTCCCTCCTGTGAGTTTTTAAGCACTCCATTAGTAGATGAAACTGACTGTGGGCTTCCCCACATCCCTCACATCCACAAGGCCTCCCCCCAGTGGGGGTGCGGCCCTGGTCAGAGGGGCCCGAGCACTGGGGGAAGGCATTTCCACACCTTATACTGATAGGGTTTCCCTCCACTATGAATTTCTACCTATGCAGTTAGGCTGGAAGGAAGAGCCAGGGATTTCCTGGCTCCACATTCCCTAAATGTGTAGGGCTTCTCCCCAGTGTGAGTTTGTGTGTTAATTTTAAGGTCAGAAGGGGACCTAGAGAATTCCCCACATTCCTTACGTCCATGGGCATTCCCTGCAGCAGGCCCAGCCCTGCCTGTAGGGAGGGTGGGGCAACCCCAAGTTGCTTGCCTCCACTGAGTTCTTCTCCAGAGAGCGCTCCTGAGTGTGCCCGAGGGCAGGGCTGAGGCCCGGCTGCCTCCTGCTGTGTCCCCCACTCCTGTGGCAGGCACCCTCTGGACTCAAGCTAAAGGCGTTTCCACGCGGAGTCAACATACAGAGTTCCTCTCTGGTAGAGGTTTTCTTGTGGGGAATGAAACATTTCCCACATTGATCAGAGAGACACATGCCCCCTGTGTCTTGAGTTCAAATGCATGTGGAGAGGCACGCACCCTCGCCACAAGTGCCTCTGCACAGCTCACAGTGGCAGGGCCCCCTTCCACCACAGCTTCCTCCCTGTTGGTGAGGAATAAACAAAGATTAAAGGATTTCTAAAACTGACTTACAGATTTCACCCACTGAAGATAGCTTTTGCCGTGTAGATTCTTTTAAACTGAAAGAACCTAAGAACCTGTGTCACCTCCTCTAATCCCAAGGGATTCCTACAGACTTCCACAGAATTGATCGGAATATCCAGCTAGTCAGTTACACACGTGGTAATGAGCGCTCCAGGGAACTCTGAAGGGCCAGACTGGCTGCACTGCCCACCCCGAGCAGCCTCTGGAGATGTCCTGGCCTTGGACCAGTGCTGCAGATCTCTGCAAGTCCCATGATGGATTAGACATTCTTTTCTGAACGTGGCAAATAAAACTGTCTTATTTGTCTTACCATCTTAACCCCATTGGATGCTTTTGAACAAATAATGATCTGCAAAAGTGCTGACCCACTGGTTTTACGTTGCCATTCTGAAGTAAAACAGAAAAAAAATATGCGGTTACAGAAAAAAGGGGTAGGTCAAATAAGTTAAAAATGGTAACACATATTTGCTCTAGTTTTTGCCTTAGACACATTAGAAAAATAAAACAAAGATAAACTTGAGCAGTTCGGCTATGTCTAAAATTTGGCAATCACAAACTTTGTTTGCCAAAGTTTAGTCAAGTTTGGAAATTTTTTTCTTTTTGAGACAGTATCTCACTATATCACCCCCAGTATAATGCCAGGGCATCACAGCTCACAGCAACGTCAAACTCTTACGTGATTCTCCTGCCTCAGCCTCCCAAGTAGCTGGGACTACAGGCGCCTGCCACAACACCAAAAAAGTCTCACTACGTTGCCCTTGGTAGAGTGCCATGGCATCCCAGGTCATAGCAACCTCAAACTCTTGGGCTTAAGTGATTCTCTTCCCTCAGTCTCCCAAGTAGCTGGGACTACAGGCGCCGCCACAACACCCAGCTATTTTCTAGTTGCAGTGTCATTGTTGTTCAGCAGGCCAGGGCTGGGTTCAAACCCACCAGTCCCGGTGTATGTGGCTGGTGCCCTAACCACTGAGCTATGGGCACCAAGCCTTTTTTTGTTTGAGACAGAGTCTCTCTCTGTTCCCCTAGGGTAGAATGCTGTGGCATCACAGCTCACAGCAACTGCAAACTCCTGGGCTCAAGTGATCCTCCTGCCTCACCTTCTTGAGTAGCTGGGACTACAGGTGTCCACCACAACACCTAGCTAATTTTTCTATTTTTGGTAGAGACGGGGTCTCCCCTTTGCTCAGGCTGGTCTCAAACTCCTGAGCTCAAGAAATCCTCCCACGTCAGCCTCGCACAGTGTTGGGATTACAAGTGTGAGCCATCATCCCCGACCCAAGTTCAATAACTTTCTGACAGTTCATTCTATGACAATTAAATGTAGAAGTAAGCAGAAATAGTATTATCAAGTAAGGAAGGTAGGAAGGCCTTAATAAACTCAAAGAACAGAAGAGGAGCTTGTCTTATGAGATCAAGGGAAAGTCTGCATCAGCAGAAAGGAAATTTGGGAAGCTGGAGATACCCTAAGACTCCCAAGTCCAGCGGCCACAGGTGTGTGGCCTGGTGCATCTCGAAGCATTTCCCCATCGTACTCCCAAACACACTGAGCCTCCCACTGGCTCAGTGTGTGAGAGTGTATGTGTGTGAGTGTGAGTGTGTGTTGGGGGGGAGGGGGAGTCTGCAACTGCACATTTCTAACAGAGTGGCAGTGATGCTCTTGACCCTGGGACCATGCTGTGACGATCACCCTGCTAGATTAAAGCCCATCAGTGCAGTGACTTGCCTCTGTTCTCCTGTCCATGACACACACCATTCCAGGAGGCCAGAGGAATGACGGCAGCCTTACCTACTGAGGCCAGGTTCTCGTAGATCTCCGGCATTACCTCTCTGTACAGATCTCTCTGAGCTGAGTCCAGTATGTCCCATTCCTCCTGGGTGAAGCCCACAGCCACGTCATCAAAGGTCACTGAGTCCTGCATTGTCACATACATGCTGGTCTGAGCCAGGGAAAACGTCCACAGGGGGTCAGTGGGGAATGAGAAGGGCTCCCCCGTCCACTCCTGGGTCACTGGTCCCAGGAACTCTTCTCTGTCCGTGCTCTCACACTGCTGAGCTCCTCCAGTCAGGGGCTCTAATAGCACTGACACACAGGAGCTTGCTTCTCTCCCTACACGAGATGGGGAGCTCTCCTCTCTCACTTCCCTCTTTTGTAGCATGATCCCAGGCACACTGCAAACATTTGGTAAATGGTAACTAATGAATAAATTCCTGGAGAAAAGGACCCTGCCTCCCCCTCGCCATGTGTCACAGTGGTTAGCAGAACCAGAGACATGCATCTGGCAGCTCAGGGGCCGCATTGAAACATGGGGACGTTTTCCCCCTAACACATACAATACGGAAGCTCCCCTCCTGTGGAAATTCACTAGAGATGCAGCCCGCAGTGGGGCTCTGCTTGCTTTTAGAAGCTGTGGAGACAATCCTCCTTGGTAGAGGCGGTAAGCCATTTTTTAGGAAGACAGGCTGCAGTGCCCCTGACAACTCACCAGCCAGCCGCCATCCTAACTGCCCATGCCTTTTCTTCATGAAGGCAGGTCAGGTCCCTGGAAACTAGACCTCCTGGGAAAGAAAGAAGGCATGAGGACCCCAAGCTGGTGGCGACTCACACATCCTTGTGCCTCAAGTCCTCCTATCCTATTAGGAAGTTCACATAGTGCTCTGCGCATTCAAGCACACATCCCACTGCCATATACTGCTGGGGCATTCTGTCTCACCTGAACCAGGAAAGGGGTGGGAGGTGAGCTGCCCATTGGGAAGTGGCAACATCCTCACATTATAGGTAAGGGACTCCAGCCCAGAGACGTTTCTCTTTCACCCAGGGCTCTCATGCCAGGACTGACTTGCACAGCAGCACACTCTGGCACACGTCAGTCCCTCCGGAGTCCACCGGGAACATGACTGCTCGGGCCAGACCATGGCCTCTATGCTGAGGGGGGACAAGCATGACCAGGACTCACCCTGGGAGACATCAATGGCTGCAATAGCATGGGGCTGATGGTGAAAGGTGTTGCACACTCCTTTCCTAGATGCTGACCACTTCAGGGAGGGTGGTGAGGCCAGAAGGATGGCACAGTCTCCATCCCTCAGGGTGGAAGAGACTCTGCAGTCCTGTTTCACATCGATTGCAACCATAAGCCATCAGTCAAGCAGCAGCTGTCTTTCCACAGGTGATGTACACAGCAGCCACCAAATCAGCTCACTCCACGAGGGTCAGGCACCTCGGCTATCACCTATTGAGAAGCCAAGTGGTCAGGAGACTGGGCAGGGGGCTGGCACATGGGAGCTCTCTAAATTGTCATCACAGTCCTTCCAGCAGATAAACCCCTATTTAATAGCTAAAAATTCAGAATCAGAGAACACCAGGTCCTCAGGTCATCTGCTGAGGACATGGAGTCAGGACTTGGATGTCGATTGGCCTATCTCAGAAGCCCAGAGGCTGGAGTTTGCCATTTCTCTTCCACATGATCAAAAGGAGAGTTATGTCTGTGCTGCTGTCATTCTAACAAGGGCACTAAAACCCTGACATTTCACAGGGCTGTAAAAATAAATCTATATTCCTAGCAGTAATTATACTTACATCCAGGTGTTCAAACTGGGGGTTCCTTGGTGACAGGCCCATAAAGGCATTTAGTTTGGTGGCTCCTTAGACTGTTCTCTTTTCAAAAATTAGGTATTAATGATATATAAAAATCTCTGCCATAACACAGTCCACCGAGGTTTGTCATTCAATGCAACACCAGACTGGCCCACTATGGTAACATTATGTTGATTGAATACAATGGGCAGAAAATAGAAAATCCTTTAGATCCCTTTACAAAAAATGTGCAAAGTAGAGGTTAGGTGATTCAGAGGCCACAGTTTCTATGCCTTTAGTGGTCTGGGTTATGTAAAGACAGCTCCTTCCTCACATCTCTTCACCTATGATCCATAAAGAGGCACAATGCCCCACAGACCTTTTGAATTTCAGAGCAACATATACAATATTCCACTGTGTTTTAATGGTCTATACAGTGGCCCCATCAGGCTTCCAGTTGTAAATGTGGACAAGAGTGAATTCAGGCTGCAGGACAAACTTCTCAACACTCTGTCCAAAATACCTAGCAGATCCAGATACTAGAACTATGGTAAACAGGCTGCTGTAGGAAGCCTCTGGCAAGCACTGACAGGAGACTTAGAGCCCTCTTGCACTTTAGGGCAATGCCAGCCCTCTTCAGCAAGGAACTGTCTTATTATTATTATTTTTTTAAGACAGAGTCTCATTATGTAGCCTTCGATAGAGTGCCATGGCGTCACAGTTCGCAGCAACTTCAAACTCTTGGGCTTAAGAGATTCTCTTGACTCAGCCCCCCAAGTAGCTGGGACTATAAGCGCCCACCACAACACCCAGCTATTTTGTTGTTGTTGTTGTTGTCATTGTTGTTTGGCAGGCCTGGGCTGGGTTCGAACCCGCCAGCTCCTGTGTATGTAGCCAGAGCCCTAGCCGCTGAGCTACAGGCGCTGAGCCAGGAACTGTCTTACTTTGGAGAAGCAGGTGGGGTGTCCCCTGTACAGCAGACAGCTGAGAAGGAACATCTGACCACAGGACAGGAAGCAGCTCCAGCACAACTGAGTAGAGACCTATGGCCTCAAAAGCATAAAGTATTTAAGACCAGGCCTTTGCCAACCTCTCCTCTTGACCTAATTACAAGTTTATAGGAAACTGCAAGAAATTAAGGAATATTTAAACACACTTAGAGAATACAATCAGAGACGTCTGACTGTGCGATTTTTCAAGAGAAATCTGACTCTTCAAAAGTCAGTATGATGGAGAAGCCATGGTAACCCCATCAGGTCCAAACCTTGAATGGGTCTTAGGTCCAAAATCAGCCGGCAGCCTAAGTTGGAACAACGCGGGAAATAGACTTAGATGACGTTATTATTTTTAATTTTCTTGGACAAAATGCTGAGATGCGGTATTGCTGTTTTAGTAGGACAACGTCTATGTTTGGGAGATGCTTTCACTGAGTATTTGATGGTTGGTATCACGTGTGCAATACACTCTCAAACGCAAAAGGTTTATCTTGGATAGGGAAACACGCACACGCTAAAAACAAGTAAATCCGCTGTCAACTGTTTATTTTCATCGGACTCGGATTTTTCTAAAGAAAAGCACGAGAACGGCCTCTCGCGGAGGAGCCGGGCGAGAAGGGTGCGCGTCCCCGTCCACGGGCTCGTCTGCCGCGCGCGCGCGCCCTCCCAGCCACCTGCAACCCCGCGCGCTCCTACCCGAATACAGGGTCCAAAATGAACAAAAACGCGCAAGACGAGGCCGAATCCTCCGCGGAAATCTTCGGCGAAAGGAAGCGGGGCCCCCTCTGGCCGTCACTCACCCCGGCGGCGACTCGTCCTTCCGGAATGGCTCGGGGCCGCAGCCGGGGGCGGCCAGGCCCAGAGCGCGCGAGCGGAACGCCCCCACCTGCCCCCGCCCTGCCCAGCCCGGCCCACAGCCTCCAGGAAGCATTTGGCGTAGGACAGCGGAGCCTGCGGCGAACTGACGTCACTTCCACTTCCGGCCCGGTCTGAGAAGGCGGGAGGGAGGCGCCCCAGGCAGAGCTGGCGGTGGGAGCCGCTGGCCGCAAGTTAGGTGCGGGGCTCCCGGTCGTGCCCCTTGGCAGTGCCCGAAGCCGGCCTGAGTCTAACAGCTATTCCTTTGCATTTTTAGTATAACTTGTGTAAATTTCCATCTTTTTTTCTAAGGTGTTTCTGTTATTTTTGCAATCTTATACGCTCCGGGATCCCTACGGCACCTTCCAAAGCGCCACTGACACCGGGCATTCTCCCCAGGGCTAGTCAGAAATGTGGCACAGTGCAGCAAAAAGGATGACAGTTGTGTGGTCAGACACGGGTGCCGAGGTCCCTACGGAAGAGCAGCTTACAGGTGACCGGGAAGTGCCAGCCAGCTGCGGACCCGCGACTGCCAGAAGCCCTTTAGTTACAGAGGCAGGGAGCGGACACAGGGCCCAGGAACGTGTGGGAATTTCGTTCCCAGTGTGTTTCGTATCAGTGGAGCACATGTGCAGTTCATAATGAGCAGTGCTAAGACAACTGGTTAGCCATTTGGGAAATTATGAAATTAAATCTAGACCTCACGCCATATAGAAGAATACACTCCAGATGGAACAGAGGTCAAAATGTGGGGGGCAAACTGAAACAAAACTCTATACACACACATAGGGTGTTCAATGATTTCGTGGCTGAGTCAGAAAAAAGATGTGAGCACAAGGTGGCAGCAGAGCCCAACCTTCATTTAGATGGCCTATGAGAGGTTTGGGGGGAGCGAGTCCTGCACCGTGGGGACATCCACAAGTTGGAACTGGGGTCCACTTCTAAGAACAGGTGTAGGAGAGGAAGACAACTCGCAGGGAAGAAGGGCATCAGAGGGGGTTTATGTGACCAAGTGACGTTCCCAGCAGCCTCCCAGGGAATCTCCTGGTCAGTAAGATTCCACTTTTAGGAGGTACCTAGAATAGGCATTCATAGACAGAAAGTAGATTAGAGGTTACTAACAGGGGTGTGTGTGTGTGTGTGTGTGTGAGAGAGAGAGGGACAGTGTGGAGTGGGGAATTATTGCTTAATGGATACAGAATTTCTATTTGGAATGATGAACAATTTGGAAAAAGACAATGGGGATGGGTACACAACACTGTGAAAGTATTTAATGCCACTGAATTTTGTAGTTAAAAATGATTAAATGACAAATTTTATGCAATACATATTTTGGCATCATTTCAAAATTTAAAATTTAAATCCAAAATTACTCTAAAAGAGAAAAAAAGGAAGCAAATCTTTTCTCAAAGATTTCAACACAGAATCACCACTTGACCCAACAATTTTACTTTTAGGTATGTGCCCAAAAGAACTGAAAACAGGCACCCAGGCGAATGCTCTCAAACACATCCATCGAAGCGCCAGTCACAAACAGCTAAGAGTGGAAACAATGCAAGTGTCCTTGGGTAAAGGAGCAGATAAATGTGGTCTGTCCACACAATATCATTCATTCATAAAAAGGCGGGTAGTACTGATACATGCTGCAACTCGGATAAAACCCCAACAACAGGAAAGGAAGTAAAGGAAGGCAAACACAGAAGATCACCGGTGGTTTATGACTCCACTTAATGAAATGTTCAGCATAGGCCAACCCATAGAGACCAAAAGCAGATTACTGTTGCCCAGGGCTGCAGGGAGTGAATACAGAGTGACTGCTTGATGTGTATGGCTTTCTTCTCTGGTGGGGGAGCTATTTCAGAACTTTTTTTTCTTTTCTTTTTCCACTACTTCCATTTGATGGACCGTGTGGTACTATGCAATGCTATGTGGTACCATACATTGTGAAGCTGACTTGTACACAATAAAATGTTTAGTGTTATGTGCATTTCACATTAATAAATTTTTTTTTTTTGAGACAGAGTCTCACTATGTCACCCTGGGTAGAGTGGGACACAGCTCACAGCAACCTCAAACTCTTGGGCTTAAGCGATTCTCTTGCTTCAGCCTCCCAAATAGCTGGGACTACAGGTGCCCGCCATAACGCCTGGCTATTTTTGTTGTTGTTGTTGCAGTTGTCATTGTTGTTTAGCTGGCCTGGGCTGGATTTGAACCCACCAGCCTCAGTGTATACAGCTGGCACCAAGCCCACATCAATAACATTTTTAAAGGAGCTAATAATGTTCTTAAATGGAAAACATTATTAGGAATTTTAATCCAAATAGAGACCATTCACAAAGCAAAAGAAAACGAACTAGTTAGGAAACTTTATGAGTACTGCACAGCATCTAGTACAAGTTTCTTTTTTTATGATGGAAATAATACATTATTTGTATTTTTTATTTACTAAATATCAATTCGCTGCTCGGTTTCTCTGTATATACATAGGTTATAATTTTCCTCTTGCAAAAAAAAAAAAAAATAAGCAAAACAGTGGAGAATAAATGCGACTTTGGCCCAGCAAAGTGGCTCACGCCTGTGATTCCAGCACTTTGGGAGGCTGAGGAGGATCCCCTGAGGCCAGGAGTTTAAGACCTGCCTGAACAAGACCCCCGTCTCTACAAAATATTTAAAAATTAGCCCCACCTGCGCCTGTGGCTCAAAGGAGTAGGGCACTGGCCCCATATGCCGGAAATGGCAGGTTCAAACCCAGCCCCGGCCAAAAATGCAAAAAAAAAAAAAAAAATTAGGCTGAGGCAGGAGGATAGCTTGAACCCAGGAGTTTGAGGCTGCAGGGATCTATGATGACATCACTGTACTTCAGCCCAGGTGACAAAGTGAGACCCTGTCTCAAAACAAATCAGCAAACCACACACGGCCCTTACCTTACCAGCTGGAGGGTGGAGGACTCCGCCGGCGTCACAGGCGTCGGTTCTCCCTGACTGATGTACGAGTGAAAAGCCATTCCAAGAAAATTGGCAAAAGGACGAATTCAGAACGTG
>CAUYPK010030889.1:0-80184 GCA_963574355.1 Loris lydekkerianus
GTTCCTCAAATCTGAGCCTGGACTGCCTTCAGGATGAGGATGGGGTGGTAGTGCTGCTGTACAGGGTACAGGTTTTCCTCAAGAGGCTGATGACACAAACAAGGTACAGACTCAGGCTTGGCCTGGATCACATGCTCCCAATGGCCTCAGTTTACCTAACCCATACCCCCAAATTCGGGTGTGAGGAAAGGGTCTCCCTGCTGAGCACAGAGGGGCCTGGCAGATTGATTCCTGGACAGAAGGCCCCCCGACCCAAGCCACACGTGCATTATCTGTGCCTTTCTGAGGGGGTAGAGCCAGGGAGGAAACCCAGCCCCTCTGCGTGTTCTGTTTTCTCTTGATGAGAGCATTGTACAAAGTCAGACTTTTGTATATACCTCGTCAAATAAATGGAAACGAGAAGCCAAAAAAAAAAAAGCTTGGCCTTACTGCCAAGCACTGACCTGTGAAAAACCAAAAACCATGAACTGATAAAATACAGGCTTCTCCAAAAATTTCTTCTTATACTTTTCCCCATGTCAGTCATGAGGTCTCGATTACAAGCTCCATTCTGCCACGATTGCCTCAATGTGCTCCGGGCCCAGACTGCTAGCTAACAGCTAGCTGACTTCTATGGGACCTTTGCATTCAAACAGGGAGGTACCCCTGACTCTAGAAAGTTCTGGCCAAGGTCAGATGATGCAAATCCCCCAGGGGAAGCCGTGAGCAGAAGTGGACCTTCAGGGAGTCTGGTTTGGTCAGGGTGGAGGAACTGCTGGACTCGAGAACTGCGGGATCAAGCAGAGCAGGTGGCTTAGTGTGTTCTGAACTTGGTTTCGCTATTCAGAAGCTAAGAGAACAAGTTTCTTTTTTAAGCACACTGAGCCCCAGTGTCTGACTACAGGAATAAGAAATGCACGTACAGAACAGCAGAACATGAAGCACCTACCACGACCCAGGCCACTCAATGAGTTTATTTGATCTTTATGAGAGAGAATGGCTTCCAGGTCTTGGGCTTTCCAGGTATCTTTTTGGAGACATTCTCATGTCTAAAAAGGAACTACAGACAGGTTAAAATCTGTCACTGAAATAGAAGCAAGGATGCCAGAACAGAGAGCAGGTGAATCCTTTTGGTGCTCACAGAAAAGGTACCAATTAGAGATACAGAAGCAACAGATGATAAAAAACAGAAAACGTCTTACCTCTTCACACCCTATCAGCAACCCCCCATTCTGATTGTTTGCTGTAAACCTGCCGACTGCGTGTGCTTCTACACAGCTGCATGCACAGGGAGTCGGCAGAGAAGCCAAGGCTGTTCTGGTCTCACCTGTTAATATGGGTCTCTGAGCCTGGTTAGCTCCAGTCAGCATCCTCCAGGCAGTGATGCATGAATGAGGCACATTCCTCAACTGTCTGGGCCATGAGTGTAGAGGCCAGTGCCTGGGTTGCAGGGTACGTACATCCAGCCTGGGCAGCCAGTCAGTCTCTTCTGGAGCCCTGCAGAGGCCTGCTGTCTACCCTGGGGCATCAGTGAATCACCAGGCAACATCACAGGAGTGCAGCTAGGCCTCATTCTGGGAGGCAGTGCAGACAGAATGGAAAGGGCTCCAGTTCTCCTTTTGCTTCTATTTCTGCTCCTTCACTCAACCACATCCCTCTCACCTTAAATGTGCAAAAGGGGACGCTGGGGTCAGCCCTGCTCCACTGCGTACCTGACTCATGTCAAGGCCTAGACTTAAGGACTCCTTTGTGTCCTTTAAAGCCTTAAATAGGAGGAACAGCTAGAAGTCACTGTCCCTTCCACATGTAAAACTGGTGACAGAATAGCACAGACTAGGTCATTTCCATCTGGAAGCCTTCAAGGCTCTTCCCCTCCAGACCCCGTTCTCCCAGTGGTTGAGGAACAAGAGCCAAAAAGGAAGTGACTCCTGGAAAGGCCACCATGTCAGCACCAACTAAAAGCCCTATGTCCTGACTCTGCAGATCTTCATTTTTTTTTAGACAGAGCCTCAAGCTATTGCCCTCGGTAGAGTGCTATGGCATCACAGCTCATAGCAACCTCTGACTCCTGGGCTCAAGTGATTCTCCTGCCTCAGCCTCTCAAGTAGTTGGGACTACAGGTGCCCACCACAATGCCCGGCTATTTTTTGGTTGTAGTTGCCATTGTTGTTTGGCAGTCCTGGGCTGGATTCGAACCCGCCAGCTCTGGTGTATGTGGCTGGTGCCTTAGCCACTTGAGCTATAGGCACTGAGCCCAGATCTTCGTTTTCTTTGGGAAAAATATCTGCAAACCTCATCTTATTCTTTCTATGACTTAAACTGTTCTTATGTATTGAACCATACATTAAAAAAAAAATTGAATGCAAACAAATCAATAAAAATGTTAGCTCCAGGGTTGCAGTATGACCAAGGAACTAGAGCTCAGCGGCCACCAAGACCCTCTAGCTCTATCTGTCATATGAGTGCGTCCTGTTCAAGGGGGCTAAACTGCTACAGATACCAGCAATTCTATATTTGGCTAAAAGAATTCACACAAAACTTGAAAGTCAAAAGGAAAAAAATGGTTGCTTTTTAAATTTTTTGCTATGCTAGTCAATGCTTTACAAGCTCCCTCAGAATCACCTTTCTAGGAGAAATAATTAAACTATTTACCACTTATTAGGACCAAAAAATCTTACAACTTGCAAAGTTAATTATCCTTCCCGTCTAGACTCTAGAAGATAATCCCAGAGACTGTGGTGTCACTGTATGCTGGCCATTTGTGTATCTAATCCAGTGTCTTATCTCGGCATTCCTCTTTATTCGCTCACTATAAAAATCCTAGTTTTGCATCTTCTTTCAATTGAAATTGTCATCCTGCTGCATCTTCCATAAGGAGGCAAATATAACCTAACACAGGCTGTTTGCAAGATGATTGTATTTCTGAGGTCTTGAGAATCGTAAGTTGAACGTTAGTAAAAATATTTTTTCCAAAATCAAAAGAAAAAATGGTCAATGAACAAAATCCAGAAAATGCAAACAGCCATGAAAACACAAAAATAAAACCTTTCAATCCTCCCACCCAGCCCTAAGCATTATTACTATTTTTGGTGACTGCTGTGCTAACTGTTCACCTACATATAAGCTTTGTTCTTTTCATAGAAGGGGACAGAAGCATACCCTGCAGTTTGTTTCTTTCTTTTTAGCAACATATTACTATAACACATTCACCTGTCAGCCTAAAGGCTTCAAGACTGTCTCAGGGCTGTGCCATCACTTACTTTCCCCAAGTCCTATTAGGCGTTTTTCCTGTTTCTCACTACCAAAAAGTATTGTCCTGAACATCTCTGAGGCCACCTAGGGAACCTGTTATTGTAGCTCTTTTTAGGGAAACTGGTGGAAGAACAGCCATAACAACACCTAGAAGCCGACAGCCAGTCTACTTGTGTTGCTCCTGGAAGGCACCGAACTGCAGGGGCACAGTGGAGAGCGTGTTTTTCTCATGTTCCCTAGACCGCCGAATCTGCCTTCGCCATTGCCTTTTCCTCTCACTAACTTCCAGAAAAGTTTTAAGTAAAAAAGTCCACAAAAATATAAAAATAAGTAGAAAGCAGTTACAGATTTCACATAGAAAGTAAACTGAAACTGGAGTAGGAAACTGCCACTTCTCCCCAATCTTTCAGAAAAGAGTCACCAGCAGCAGAATCTACAACTCTATACAAAGGTTCAGCAGCCCCTAGCTCCCCGCCCCCCACCCACACCGCAGCGCGGGCTCAACAGTCCGGCTCCCACCCCGGCTACCAGACCCACAGCCCCAGCCCTTAAGCCCCGAGCCTGCAGGCCAAATTCCCTGGTGACACCTCCTGCTACGGCCAGGCAGGTCCGTAGCAGGAGCTGCGATGACACCTGTGTGGTCCTGAGCGCCTTCCCCACGCCTCCGCCTGCAGAGGTAAGCAGACCGCGATTACCAGCAAGTCCGCGGGAGCCAGGCCAAGGCGATGGCGCCGCCTGGCCCGTCCCCGTCCGCAGCTGCGGCTCTCGAGATGCAAGTTCGCGACCGCGCTGCCCACTACGCCACGCCGGGCAATCCAGGCGCTGGCGCGACCTGAGCTGCGGGTTCGAACGTCCCACGCGCGCGAGGCGAGGCGCCCAGAACCCTGGCGCCAGCCCCTGGCCCGGGCCCGGCCCTCACCTAGGATGCGGCTGCGCTGCGGCCCGCCCGGCGCTCACTGACGGCACTGCCGCCTGGTCACGACTTGGCCGCCGCAAACACGCCCGCGCACGCGCACCCGCTCATGGGCGGGACTACGGCGGGCCCCGCCCGGGCGCCTCCACAGCGGGTGTCGGGGGAGGGCCGGGGCCGGGGGCGGAGTTCCAGTGGCTTCCCCGCAGTTTTTGCAGCGCGTCCTGGCGACGAGAGTTTCTCGTCCCGGGTCGGCCACTAGACCCTGTACCCTGACGAGGGTCCGAGTGGGCTCCACAGCTGCGGAGACCCCGAGACAGCCAGCCACGACCTGAAGGCCCACCTCTCCAGGCAGGGCTGCGGCCCCGTGGACCCCCGAAAACCACCCCACGACCCTCTCCCCTGGGGCCACCCCGTGGAGACAAACACACGAAAACCCCTCGCGCGAGGTGGAGACCTCACGGAGCTCCGCTTCACGCCCCCCGCGGAGACACCCACGGAGACTTCCACTGAGACCCCAAAATCTCCCCGGAAACCCCCAGGACCCCGAGGCCGGCGATGCGGCCTCCGAACCTGGGTTTCGGGGTGCGGACAGGCTTGAGAGCCCGAGGGGGTGCGCAGCTCAGCAGCCTGTCCCGCCTTCCTGCCCCTCCCCCAGCCTCTCCCGACCCTGCCACAAGCCTTGCCCCACCTCCCCGCTCCGCGAGCCCGGGCGCTAGGTCCCCCCTTCGTCACGCCCCAGTGGTCCGGCCCGGACCCCAGGCCCCGCCTCTGTCCCGCCCTCGCTGCGCCGCGGCCTCGGGCCCCGCCCCCTCAGCGGGCCTCCAGGCGGGCCGCGAACTGGGGGGACGCGTGGGGCGGCCCTGGGCCCCCAGCGCCCGGGAAAGGAGTGCGGAGCCCCAGGGCGGCACGGCCCGCCCGGGGCAGGTGCTGCGGGAGTTCCCGCGACCGCCCGCGCAGCGCAGGGCACCTGGCCCCGGTGAAGGCAGGTGGCCCCGGTTGGAGCCCTGGGGGCATCACCACTTTACAGCTCTTTATTCGTCTCGCCATCATACCTGTGCTTGCAGTTGTCTATTTTTAATAAGTTTGTTCTTGTTTTAGTTATTAGTTACTTTATTTATTTCTGTGTTTTCTGACTAAAATGTGAGCTGCATGAGACTGGATTTTGTTCACTCTTTGGAACCCACACCTGGAATAGAACCTGGCAGTTAATTGGTGATCAATAAATGTTTGTTGAAAGAACAAATGGGATGAGGCGGATCAGAAGCATCTGGATTATTGTTGTTGAGTCAGAGTCCAAGCTGTCACCCTGGGTAGTTTGCCAGTGGTGTCACAGCTCATAGTAACCTCAACTCTTGGGCTTGAGCAATCCTCTTGCCTCAGCCTCCCAAGTAGCTGGGACCACAGGCACCCGCCACAACGCCAGGCTGTTTTTTGGTTGTAGTTGTCATTGTTGCTTGGTAGGCCTGGCCTGGATTCGAACCTGCCAGCTCTGGTGTATGTGTCTGGTGCCCTAGCCGCTGAGCTACAGGCCCTGAGCCTAGAGCAGTCTTTGACCACCCGGCCCGCCACACCCCTGCACTCCTGTTTAAGCCTTTAGGGGCTGAACTGAAATATGCCAGACCTTTGTGACAGACATGTGCTTTTATTTTTATTTATTTATTTATTTATTTTTGTCTTTCCTGGAATGTAGCAACACTTCTACCTTATCTCCCTCTCAGGACTGTTTTAGAGATTAAATAATGCATTTTGATTTAAGAACACCGTTTGAAAATAAGGTGTTATAAAATTACAAGTCTTCAGCACAATTTGGAAAATGGTTTATATTCACAGTCAAGTTTACTTACATGTCTCACTTAGGTTCGCTGCAACGCTGAGTCCTTAGGAATGTATGAAAACAGTGTAAATAGGAGTGGAAGGTGCTCTCCTGGGGCTGGTCAAGTTCAGGGCAATGCTGTCAGGCCTGTCTCAGAAAGAAGGAACAGGGGCTCCCAGTGCCCCCACTAATTTCCTCAGCTTGAATTTAAATAGTATGACTTGTGTGTTTTCACTGTCATCTTTAAAGCATAGTGATGAAAACAGTACTTTTGAGTTTTTTTAAAAAACAATTATAGGTATAACATGATAAATGCCTGTGGGATTTGGAAGACTTTGTAGGAAACAGGCTGATTCCTGAGCTCCTTCTCACTACAACTGAGGCTCTGACATTTACAACTTACCCTTCCCTCCCAACCACCCACTCTGGTCACAGGTGTGTCACTTCCTCTTGCAAATGGGACAACAATGACAAACATGCACTCAGAGCTGTAGCCAGGCTCCTGCTAAGTGCTGTCTGCAAATGGTCCATTCAAACATCATGGGTGTCTGAGGCAAGCACAGCTTCACTCAGATTTCATAGCCAGAAAACCAGTGTTCAGTGAGCTTAAGGTCAAGTAACTTGTGCCACTCCGCACAACTGCTAAATGACAAAGCCAAGTTTTGAAATACTGTGCCGTAAAGTGTCTGGAGAAGAGAACTGAGGAAGGATGGTTTGAACCTTCTCTTCTTTTTCTGATAATCTAAGTAATTTGTAATATTAAGTAATATGTGCTCGTTGCAATGTTTGGTTGTTTCTTTAGGAAAAAGACAGAATTTTAAAAAGACATTAGGAGAGGAGTGGTAAGATTTCTCCTTTTCTGCTCATTTATGTCTCCTAAACTAAGCAAAATGAGTTCAGGGTGATAGAGGAATAAAATAATTTCCCCACTTTTAAATCTATAGTCACTCCCCAGAAAGAAACGTTAGTTCTGATGCACCACTGTGTTTTCAGGGGACATTTCAAAATACTAGAACGCAGGTTCATGATCTGCTAATAACGGGTCAGCCACAGGCACATGATTGTTTGGATTACACAATCCAGGAGGCTGGCTCCTCCACCCCACTGTGGAGGCCTGGACCTGCCCCGCCCTGGCCTCAGCCCCTTAGTCCAGTTTAGCAAGAATCCTGCTGGGTCAGTTTAGCAAGAATCCCCCACCCTGGAAATCTGATCAATTCCTCATCCCTTCTGTCCACATCTCGCCCCACCTGCTCACAATGCCCTATTGACCTACATGATTCTGATTAGCAGTTTCTGTCCACAGACCCTCATCTGCCCCAGGAAGAATAAATCCAGACTTCACTGGTGGTGTTTGGAGCAGAGCTCAGTGTCTGTCCCTCACTGTCAATCCTGCTGCCAGAGCTCCCTAGTCTACCTAGACAGCCCCCTGGAGTGAAGTTCCACCTTATCGTTCTTTAGCAAGCGTCATGAATAATTTTTTTCTTTAACAACTGTGGGAGAATTAAAGTTTCTCAGAAAGAAAAGCAATTTGTCATTGAAAACTGTATCTTCTTTGAATCATTCCTTCTTACACAAGCATTAACTGTGCTCATTTAATTTTCTAAAACGTGTTATCATTCTGAAAACCTGAAAAATTTTGATCCACACAGCACAGTGCCTATGGCTTGGGTCCAGGACAGTCAGAACATGGTATTAAAAGGCTCTTAAATGGGGTTCTGACATGTACCCTTCCTGCCATGGTGTCACTTCCCCTGGCTGTGTGACCTTGGAGAGAACCTTGAACCTTTCTGACCACCTTTGTAAAAGGATGAGATTGGTCTCCAGAGTCCCTTCCGGCATTAAATCCTTCAGGCAGGATTCTTTCTGTAGAAAATAATGACCTTGAGGCTCATGGCTGTAATTAGCTTGGTTGGCCAAAGGCATTGCCATCAACCTGAGTTTTAAAATGCCTTTGAGTCAGCATAGGCTACAAAGACAAGTGTTCTTGTGGAGCCACTTGGCACCCTCAGTCAGGCCTTCCCTCCCAGAGGGGACCTTCGGCGATGTCTGGAGACTGTTTTCTGGTGGCCGTGACTGGGGTATGGGTGCCGCTGGTGCCCTGAGTGGGAGGCCAGGGATACTGCTAAGCCTTGGGCAGTGCACATGTCAGCCATCAATTAAGAACGGTCTCACCCCAAATGTCAGTGGTGGTATAGCTGAGAAACTCTCATCCCCAAAAAGGAAATGTCACCATTTAAGGCTAAATCTGCACAGAGGGACACTGTCCTCCCAGTGGACTTTCCACTGCCCTGATAAGTCTCCTACCCACCTGAATCCCTTGGAATGATACCAAGCAGCAGTCAGTTTGACATCAATGACCAAAGGGTTTTAGTGAGACTTTAGGAGACACTTAACTCATATCCATAGCATTGGATTTATTTTTCATCCCAGTTACTATTTTAGAAACTCTCAAAACTAGCCTTCCTTCCTTCTAAACATAAATCATAACATGATATAAATCAAATATATAGGCTTATAAATTTGGTGAGATTTAGTGTTTGTCAGATAGAAGGTTATTAAATAGGCAAATCCGTTAAGCCAACATACTGATTTGTTATATTTCTTAATTGCCAAACAATGAAAACTTACCTGAGAGTTTTCTCTCCAAGTCTTCTTCCCAGGCAGCTGCACTAAGCTTAGCTTTGTACACAGGATGTGAAACTGGAATCAGCTGACCCGAAACCACTAACAGTAATTAGAAAACAAATTTTCAGTTTGCATCTTCTCCTTCACACTCACACTCCCCCTAGTCACGGAGGCTTTCCCTAGAGCCGTCCTGTTTCTCCCCCATAGTCGGAGTGCCTGGAGGGGACGGGTGGAGTGATGACAGGAGGCGTGGCGTTCATCGCAGCGGAGGGCTGAGTCACTCATGAAGAGAGGCTGTCACAGGACACTCTCAGGAAACGTCGCCCACGCAGCAGGCTGTCTTCCTGACACCTCGCCCAAGGCTGGGCCACTTCACAGAGTGTCCACCCAAGCCAGGCCAGCAGATGCGCTGTTGTGTAAATCACCTCAAGGTGAACAACTAGCAGGTGGCACATCAGGATGTAGCACAGAGTTTCGTGAGGACAGAACCAGATCAGGCCGCCTCCCCGGGCAGGGCATGTGTGCAAGTGCACTCACTCAGCCACCTGTGGACTGAGAACCGCATTTCTTGCACAAAGGCGGGAGTGGGATTGGATGCTTTATTTTGGCTCGCTGGCAATAAATACTAACCATGAAAACATATTAGTCGCTGACTTCTAGGTACACAGGAGCAAAATCATTGTCAACACACAATTTAAAGAAAATAAAATGCTTTGTGCCTGAGCTTAAAAACACCAAAAAACAAGATCCTAGTCTTAGCGTAGTTACTACTTCATAGAAAAAAGTTATACCTCTGTATATAATGATTTCATTTTGAAGTTATGCTTCATAAACATTATTTCCTTTGACTGTGTGCCAAAGGACATTAATTAAGTAAATAAGTAAGCGCGAGCATGTCACAGACATGCTGTTCTGAAATAGGATATGGTTGGTCTTAACTGAGAAAACAATCCCTAGTTTGAAGCATTATGTTTATACTATATTTGTGTATTTATTGTGCTTTTACTTTCTGTATTTTTTGACTTCTTGGGGCCTTGCAATGCTCCCAGGTTTAGCAAACTCTCCAGAGGTAGCAAGCGTGCGTTTAAGATGTGCCTTGTCCTGTGCAGGCCCCCACACGCCCTGGTTTATCCACTCTTACACCTGTGAGGACTAACCTACCACCCCCAGTCAGGCATCTGACAACCCAAGGCAGCCGCTACCCGCAGAGCAGCAGGATAAAATATGAGAGAACTCGTGAAGAATATGGAGGCTTGGAATGGGGCAGAGTGGAATGGCGTTCAGGGGGGCCTCAGGGCCAACCTTTGAGGTAAGGGAATCTGCTGGAACGTGACCCTTGATGGGACTAAAAGGAAACCTGCATGCCCTTCCTGAGGAGTCTATGACATTGCAAAGGGCTGGCGGAAGCTTTGGGCAGAGGACCACACCCTAGGATGGCATTCTACAGGAAATGCAGGGGATAGGAGACAAGTTCAGTCACACCAGGGGGAAACAAACAAATTCAGAACATCAGATGTTTTTTATAATTCAATGTTATAAAACAAAAAAAAGTATGAGAACTGTACAGATGGTCCTGGGGTGAAGGACAAGCTATGTTCTCAGAATGTGTTTTGGTCAGATTTGTATGCAACATGGATCCACCCTTCGAAGCAACTTTGGGATGCTTTTTCTGGAATGGGTACCAGGGCTGTCATGATATGCAGTTGGACAATTAAGTTTGGGAACTCATCTTAGAAAAATTGCTTTGAAAGGTGGACCAAGCACTGGCATCGCTGCACGGCTTCCCAAAGGAAGTTCTTCAAAGGTGACCGCAGTGATATTCCGTAATAAGATATGGAGCACTTTTCCTAGGAGTTCACAAACTTGATTTTCCGACCTCGATGTGTGTGTGTGCGCGTGTGAGATAAAGTAAATATAACAAAACAATAAGGGCTGAATTATTGGTGAGTATTCATCTTATTTCTTTTTAACTTTTCCCGTACACTTGAAGACTTTCATAGTAAGTGAGAAAATGTGTTTGCTTATTAAAACAATATTCCAACCTCCCTGCATAGTCCCTTTAAATTCCAGAATAGAGACAGTTTGTGCTGAAAACCCAGGCTTACCCAGGGGAGCCAGACTTTCTCCTCCATCAGCACGTCTCCCGTGAGATCCTGGGAATGCCACCACATTTCTCTATGGCTCAGTTTTCCTTTCTTTAACATGGGGCTGAGTGCCATTCCTGTTGTTGACTTTGGGGTCTGGGCTGCACACCCCAGCACAGCTGTTGTTGTTGTTGTTTTTGAGACATACTCTCACTCTGTTGCCCTGTGTAGAGTGCTGGGCATCGTCATAGTTGACAGCAACCTCAAACTCTTGGTCTTAAGTGATCCTCAGGCCTCAGCTTCCCGAGCAGCTGAGACTACAGGCACCCACCACAACACCCAGCTAGTTTTTATTTTATTTTATTATTATTTTTTGAGACAGAGTCTCAGTATGTCACCCTCGGTAGAGTGTCGTAGAATCACAGCTCACAGCAACCTCAAACTCTTGGGCTTCAGCGATTCTCTTACCTCAGCCTCCCATGTAGTGGGACTACAGGTGCCTGCCACAATGCCTGGCTATTTTTTGTTATAGTTGCCATTGTTGTTTGGCAACGGGCCACAGCTGGATTCAACCCCCCAGCTGTGGTGTATGTGGCTGGTGCCCTAGCCACTGAGCTACAGGTGCCGAGCCTAGTTTTTCTTTTTTTAGTAGAGATGGAGGGTCTCACTTTTGCTCAGGCTTGTCTTGAACTCCTGAGCTCAAACAATCTGTCTGTCTCAACATCTGAGAGTGGTGGGATTACAGGCATGAGCCACTGAGCTCAGCATAGCTGTCTTCTCAAAAACTTTTGAGTCAGTGGGTATAGAGTTGATTCCCCAATTCTCCTGGACATCCCTGGATGTCTCATGGTAGTCAAAGTGGCGCTGAACGGATTGTTAACTATTTTGAGCATTGCCCGGTTGCCTCAGGTCTCTGTGGGAATTCCAGTTACTACACTCCAGAGTGAAGCACTGTGAGGCCTGTCTGCCAGCTAATAAGCACTCTGAGTGTTTGTCATCTTCAGTAAGTCCTTTTATTTCTACAGGAGATTGGATACCCAATCTTTATTTGTTTTATGTTAAGAGGATAGATGAAAGGTTAGTGCTGGAGTAATTACGTTCTTAACTGAAGTGCGTAATTGCAAAGCAGAGCAGGTGAGGCCTGCCAGGGTGCCCTGTCGTTCAGCTGCATGTGGGTCCCTAAACCCTTGTTGCAAACTGAAGCCTGTATGTGAATGACTTGCAGGTCAGTTGTGATTCACAGCTGGATTGAAGCCACAGTGTGGATTCAATGCCATCCACACATAGGCATTTGGTTTAGCCTCTTAATGACAACTTCAGTCAGAGACATTGAATTGATGCAGGCATTATGCACAAAACTTGTAGAAGATTTGTGGAGCCCACACGCTGACCTCGACCTGAGGCAGAGCCGGGGGAAGAGGACCAGGTATGGTCACAAGTGTCCTTGTGCTAGGGATGCACAGAGGTGTGGGTCTATTCTGGAATGTACTTGTTAAATAGCACATTCTGTACATAAAAACTGTGAAGCCCAGGGCGCTGCTAGTGCCCAACATCTGGGGCATTTTGTGGGTGCCTGGAGTGGCAGCTGGGTGCTGTTCACATTGGAGGGTGGAGTAGAGGCTGAGTGTTAGAGGGTGCGTGTGTTAGTGTGAAAGGCACTCCCTGAGGTCCACCGTGCACCCAGGCTTGGCCAAGGTGCTGGGAAGGGAACAGGAACTGAAGTGGTGTCTCCACCAGCCTCAAAGTGGCCACAGTCTAGGAGGAAGAAGAAGCAGCAGCTTTACCTGTGATTTTCCTACTCCAGGGAGGCACAGCCATCGAGTATCTGTCTCCATATCATATGGACATTCATATGACACCTACATTTACTTCACATCTGTCCATGTCTGCCTGCCCAACAGCCACGTCCACACAAACCTCCATGTCCTCACGCAGAATACCCACGTCCCCATCTGACTCTATGTCTGCAGGAACAACATCCAGTCTACATCTACCTCCACGTCTGAATGCCCATGTCTACAACTGATTTCATGTCTGCAAGAACGACGTTCAGTCTATACCTACTTCCAGGTCTGCAAACAGCAACCACATCCACACCTGACTCCATGTTTGTACAAAGAGCATCCACGTCCACACCTGACTACAAGTCTACACACACAGCATCCACGTCCACACCTGACTCCATGTCCTAACACACAGCATCCACGTCCACACCTGACTCCATGTCCTCACACACAGCATCCACGTCCACACCTGACTCCATGTCCTCACACATAGCATCCACGTCCACACCTGACTCCATGTCCTCACACACAGCATCCACATCCACACCTGACTCCACATGTGCACGCACAACATCCATGTCCACACCTGACTCCATGTCTGCAATCACAGAATCCACGTCTACACCTGACTCCTTGTCTGGACACATAGCATCCACGTCCACACCTGACTCCATGTCTGCACACACAGCATCCACGTCTACACCTGACTCCACATCTGGACACAGCATCCACATCTACACCTGACTCCATGTCTGCACACACAGCATCCAAGTCTACACCTGACTCTACACCTGACTCCACGCCTGCACACACAGCATCCACGTCCACACGTGACTCCACGTCTGCACACACAACATCCACGTCTACACCTGACTCCATGTCTGCACACACAGCATGCACGTCAACACATGACTCCATGTCTGCAATCACAGCATGCACGTCCACACCTGACTCTATGACTGCAATCACATTATCTATGTCTACACCTGACTCCATGTTTGGACACACAGCATCCTTGTCCACACCTGACTCCATGTCTGCACACACAACATCCACATCCACTCCTGACTCTATGTCTGCTCACACAGCATCCATGTCCACACCTGACTCCATGCCTGCACACACAGCATCCATGTCCACACCTGACTCCATGTCAGCACACACAGTATTCATGTCCATACCAACATTATCCACACCTACAGCCACATCTACCTCCATGTCTACACTTACATCATGCCCGTCCATTCCTACATCATGTGGGTCTACACCGGCACCCATGTGTACATTTCTATCCACATCTACCTCTACATATGTCTACGTCTCTACTCACATCACATCTGTCTATATGCACACTGATATCTTTATCTGTACTTACAGGTAAATGCATGCTTGGAACTGTATACACGTTTGTATCTATAACATCTCTGTGTGTGTGTGTGTGTGTATAAAATACACTTTTTGTGAAAGGATGTGACATCAGGGAAGTCAAGTGGCTACACTATCCAAAGCGTCAGAGCCGGAGTGCAATCCTGGACCTTGCTGCCTTCAGAGCTAGAGTGGTTTCCACTCTGCGACATGCCCCTCCCAACTCATAGCTCATGTCCTGTTACAGCAGACAAAGCACAGGGGCTGGCAGGTCACACACAGCTACAGTGCATAGGGAGGAGTCTGACTGCTGAGTGGGTAGGAGCACCACCACCCCCGGGCCTCTGCTGGCTCCTCAGCTGTGAGACTGCAGTGAGCACCCCCACCCTGGCTCTGTCTGTCCCCAACCTCTGCTGGCTCCTCAGCTGTGAGACTGCAGTGAGCACCCCCACCCTGGCTCTGTCTGTCCCCAACCTCTGCTGTCTCCTCAGCCGTGAGACTGCAGTGAGCACCCCCACCTGGCTCTGTCTGTCCCCGGCCTCTGCTGGCTCCTCAGCCGTGAGACTGCAGTGAGCACCCCCACCTGGCTCTGACTGTCCCCGGCCTCTGCTGGCTCCTCAGCTGTGAGACTGCAGTGAGCACCCCCACCTGGCTCTGTCTGTCCCCGGCCTCTGCTGGATCCTCAGCTCTGAGACTGCAGTGAGCAGCCTCCCCCCACCATCTGTCCCCAACCTCTGCTGTCTCTGCAGCTGTGAACTGCGGTTCTCATGGGCTCCTCCCTCTCTCTGTGTGTCTGCTGGGTCTAAATTTCCCCTTTTTATAAGAACATTAGTCCTTTCCGTTAGGACCCACCCTGATGACCTCATTTAACCCATTTACCTCTAATTCGACCCCGTGTTTGGAAAAGGGAAGACCCTATTTCCAGATAAAATCATATTCTGACATATGGGGATCAGGACCATGGGGGGCCAAATCCACCTTCACTTAATTCACCTCTCGTCCCTTGGTGTCTCGCCCACTGATTTCTCACTAGGTGGTGGTCAGGCCACAGGTCTCTCCCGCAGGGTAACAGTTTCCATAGCTATATAAGTTTGACAACCTTTAGAAGCACCATTATTGTGTTTCGATTTTATGATTACACCTTAAAAGTTTTAACAAGTACACCATCTCCTTGGAATGTTTGTATTTTATAAATAACTTGACTGACATTTATGTGCAGTCAGGACCCGTGTTAAAGCCCCGTGTGGTGCTCACAGAGCACGGGGGAATTCTCAATGTGCATTGTCACCTGCAAAGGCATTCACAAGGAACAGTGGCTCTGAGCGCACTGGCGGGTCTGCGGACCCAGGGTGGGTGACTGGCCGAGTCAGGGGCAGGAGTGGCCTGAGAGCCCTGTGCCATGCTGCCCAGACAGACCATGACTCCCACAGGTTCAGGCAGAAAGCGCTTTGCAAGCAAGTCACGCTGGACCCAGATCTGAGGCTTGTCTTCTGTCAACATCTGCCACATGTGCTCTGGTGCCTTATTTTCTTGACATTTCTCTTCCTTTGGGGTTGAAAGAGGAAAGGGTTAAGGTGGGTGAAAGCAAAAATGAGAAGAGAACGTGGGGGCAGAACTTCAGGGGGTGTGTTGTCACTTCAGGAACAGACGCCTCCAGCTTGCAGTTTGAAGAGGCACAGAGACTCAGGACACAGGAGGGGCCCTCTGTGGCCGGCCTGGAGATAGCGACATTAGCAACGTTGACTCCTTTAGGTGTGGGCTTCTGCCTGGGGGAGACGACTGGGAACTCCTCATGGGATTGAGATCTGGGACTGAGGGCAGGAAGTGAATGAGCCAGGGCCTGGCCACAGGCTGTGGGCAAGAATTCTGACGATGACATGAACGAAGGCACAGCACTGCTGCCGTCTCCAGGTGAGTCAGCAAGGGTAGATTTGGTCTGTGTACTGCTGAGGTTGCCTTCCAGAAAGGATTAGGTTGGAGGAAGATTTTCGTAATGTTCTTATAACACAAATTGTAAACTATCAAAGTCTTGAAATGTAAACATTTTCATGCATCGAAACAAACCACAACAAAATAAGAACATGCAGTCACAGCCTGCACATTTGGACCAGGACCTCGGTTCTGTTATGGAACTCATTAATTAAGCAAAAGACGTCAGCGGTGGGAATTCAGGAGAAGGACGGCGTCGGCCACCACATCGATGTCTTAACAACAGCATCTACCGTAAGCAGCCCAGATCCGGGGACAGGAATCCAGGTCTGAACTGCCTGTGAAGAGGACATGTCCCTTGGGGGCAGTGCTCCTTGGTGGCTGAGCTGAGCTTCATTCACCTGGTCGCTAAGCCACCACTTGTTCTGTGGACATTAGCCACCAGTTTCCTGTATGCTGGGCTCTGGGCCAAGCAAAGCTGTTTGGCTTTTCTTGGGGGAGATTTTTATCCTCATGGTCATTTGCCCACCACGTCCCAGGCCCTGTGTCAGATGCTGAAGACAATGGCAAGATTCTTGATTTTTCATTTGGCAATCTGGGGTCCCATGTGTTATGATACTGCAGATGAGCCATTTCCAGTCTTTATTTGAGTGGAGTTTTAAATTTAACTTCTTATGAAATAATTTTTTCTACTTATTCGATTATGTAGTAACAAACACATATTTTACATGGTTTTGAAATAATTGTTTACTCATATACTTCATAAAATTAATCTTGGTGCATCTTCTACGAATTATGCTCCAAAGATTGCATTTACAAATTGCTACTTGTGTGCGTGTCTCCCCGTTCTCTGCCTCCTCCACCTGCTCATCAGTGAGGCAATGTGGGGGCCCCTTATAGACAAAAGTGTCCTGAGGAATTCATATGTGGAGTTCTCTGGAAACTTGGTTTGTGTTCACATCAGGAGCTGGTACTGTGTACTCCAGGCAGGAATACTCCCGGAATGAGACCTCAGTTACATCTCAACAACAATACAACACTTAAAAAGCTGAAGTGTAATATTTATACCAAAAACTACACAAAACCTAAGGGTAGAGCTTGATGAATTTTCATGAGTGAATATACCCATGGAACCAGCATCCAAGTACAAAACCCCCAAACACAGAACACCCTCAGCCTCTCAGCCTCCCTCCTGCCCCTCACTTTTATAAATCCTCTCAAGGTCCATCTCTCTTGACTTCTTGACACCAGACGGCAGGGTGTCAGCTGTCACTAACTTACACATCAGTAGGTCACAGTTTAGACTCCTGCCCGGCTGTGATCTTCCACACTGTGTGGTGAGTGCAGCTCTGCTGCCTTGCGTGAGAACAGCTGGCCCATTCTTACCACTTGTGAGTCTTTCCTTTTATGTCTGTTCTCTGTTGTATTAATTTGGGCTGCTGTGGATGGACGTGTGGGTTGTAGTCCAGCTTCCTCAAGTATAAGTGGTGCTATAGTGAACATTCTTTTCTGTGTCTTTTGGCAGACATGGATTACGTGTAAGTTTATCTACAGCGAATGTCACTAAAGAGCTTTCCAAAGCAAGTTTGCATATCCATCAGAAGGTCTAAAGTTACAAGACTAACGGCAGCATGTTCTGGCAAGGGTGTGGGAAAAAGGAATTTTTCACATTGCTGGTGGGAGAAATAACTAATGTATGTGGATTTATTTTTTTATTTTTTTTTTTATAGATGATCATTTTTATTTAAATGCAACTTTTTTTTTTTTTTTCTTTTTGAGAGACAGTTTTCCTCTATTGCCAAGGTTGGAGTGCCCATGACCTCAGCCTAGCTCACAGCAACCTCAAACTCCTGGGCTCAAACAATCCTCCTGTCTCAGCCTCCTGAGTAGCTGGGACTACAGGTGTGCACCACCACACCCAGCTAATTTTTCTGTATATGGATTTAAATTACAACATGATTTTTTGCTTCTCTTTTCGATTGCTCACTTTTAATTACTTTATTTTCTCACTCTTTGTAAGCTAGTTATTCCTTTGCTATTTACTTGGTGATTACTTAGAAATTAAAACAATGCATCTTTAACCAACTAAAATCTATTAAAACAGGTTGGTTGCAGTGACTCGGTCCAATAGTCCCAGCACACTGGGAGGTCAAGGCAGAAGGGTTGTTTGAGGCCGGGTGTTTGAGGCCAACCTGACCAACATAGTGAGACCTCATCTGTACAAAAAATAGAAACATTACCTGGGTGTGGTGGTGCACACCTGTAGTCCCAGCTACTTGGGAGGCTGAGGTGGGAGGATTGCTTGAGCCCTGGAGTTTGAGGCTGCAGTGAGCTAGGATGATGCCACTGCACTCCAGCCTGGACTCCATGTAAACAGAAAATCCATTTAATTAGTATTATTATTAGTTTGGGATGAGCTCTATCTCCTCCCTGTTAGGTGTGGCAGGAGAAGGGGCAGACTCCTGGGGGGCAGAATTCTGCCTGCTGTCCAGCGCCAGTAGGTAAGTACTCCCCACATGAGAAACAGCCAGGGAGAGGCAAGGATTGTTGGCTGATTTGATTAAAGATTAAAATTAAAAGGTTTCAGTCACTTCTTATGCAATGTATCATGTTAATTTTTTTATTAACCTTGCAGTTTACTGTCTGAGTCATACCCAGGCACTTTGCTATAGGACGCTAAGTATTTCACGTTGAAGGAGCAGCAGTTCACTTCGTGCCAACTTACATCAATTGCACTCCCAGTTGGAAACACAGTGTTGCCTTACTAATCTGTGTTTATTCAATATCCTTGAGCAAAACTCACAATGTAAAAACAAGATTGACTTCATGTGTTTTTAAACTTAAAACATCGGCGCTTACTCCGCGTTCACAGTGGGCGATGCTGATCTGAGTCCAGGAAGTGTGCACACACTGCCCCCTTGCGGACAATCGTAACAGCTGCAGCGCTTTTCAAGGGGCCTCCAATCAAGTGAATCTAACTTCATTTGCCTAAAGCCAAAAATATCCTTAGGCAACTATGATCAAGTATTTTTTTTTTTTTTTTAATCTGTTAGCTACTGCTTAATGTATAAGTGAATGAAACAGATTTTCTGGTTGCCAATTACTGAATTCACATAAAGAATAAAAGATCCCTGTACAAGTTTTCCACGGTCATTATGGCGAAAGCAGAAAGGCACGTTAGGATGGAGTTCCTGCAGGGAATTGTCAAACTCAAAGCCAATTCCCTGTCTCACCTCTGGAAGCTTCAATTAGACATATTCAGATAGACATGACTTGAGGATATTTCTCAGGGAAATTGATAGATAGGGAATACAATTTTGGTTTGTTTGGAGTATCTTCTGCAAAAACAGTCTTTGATACAGTTAAAATAGGTAGTTATTGGAGCTAAGCATTTTAATGTATTCCCTTTACTTCCTCCTCCCTCCCTGGCTTGCTTCCTCCCTCCCCTCCCTCTCTCCCTCTCTTTCTTTTCTTCGTCTTGTCTTTTTCGTTTTCTTTCCCTTCCTTCCTTCCTTCCTTCCTTCCTTCCTTCCTTCCTTCCTTCCTTCCTCCCTCCCTCCCTCCCTCCCTCCCTCCCTCCTTTTGTTCTTTCTTTTTCTTTCTTTCTTTCTTCTTTCCAAAATTAAAGGTAAAATATCCTTAGTGAGCACAAGTACTCACTTTTGGGAGGTAGAGGGAAGCTCCAAGATTCATTAGGAATTACATGTTAATAAAGGAAAATACCCTGCAAACAGTAGGCACCCTCCTCTCTCCTCTTGTGGCAGAGCCACTGGCCCCGTGCACAAGTGCACCTTCCCGCTTGAGGCTCAGGTCACAGGGGAGCCACTAATAAGGGCAGTGGCAGGTGCTGGCAAAGCCGGAGCAGGAAGGTGGCTTGACACAGGAAAGGCAACTCCAGATGGAGGTCAGAAACTGTCACCTGGATTTTCCACTCAGTAAAGCCCTCGTCATCTTGGTGGTTTCAGATTTAAAGCTGTTGGGAGAGACAGTCCTGGGACCTATCCCAGGTGTGTCCAGTGTCCTGGCCATGTCTCGGGGCTGTGTGTACAGCGAGACAACCTGAGGTGATGGGTGAGGTGACGCTGCCCTCGGGGTGAACTGCAAAGTCCTGCCTGGTTGCTGAAGAGCAGGAGGCCCTACAAACAATGTCCTTGACTGTGAGGGGGCACCCGTGAACGTGGAGCCTCCATCTAGGCTGTACAACATCCTCCCATGGAATGTGAGCAAAGGGGAAAAACTCCGAATGTTGGTGGTGTTTCCTCTGCAGTGAGCAGTAAAATCCTTTGTCTCTGATCTCTGAGTTCCGATTCTTCTATAGCAGCATCAATGAAACAGTAACCGGCAAACTTAACTAACTTGTATATAAAGTAAGAGAAAGTTGGTGACACTACACAGATTATTTACAGAGTAAATATTTTACCTGGTAGTTTAACGTAAGTGCAGGCTTCATGATTTTTTAAAAACTATGGAATTTCTAGAGTTCTCGGTGCATAAAGTTATTCCATAAATATTTATTGAATCCATGAATGACTAATAGGTACACAGGGGAGTAGAATCTATCCAGTCACCATGAATGTACAAAGAACACATGAATATGTATTCACTGTCGTGCACTTTCTTGGAAGCCAGACATAGAGAAATAAAATAATTCTTTGCTCCCAAAAGGCTCCCAGGTGAATCACAGACAAGTTAACAGATGCTTTCTGCTTGGTGTGACATGTTGTGGTCACCACCAGGCTGAGCCTCATTTTGGGAGAAGGAAAAAGATAGTGATGTGCTCCATGGCAGGGACAGGAGGTCCCTGGCATGGTGGCTGGGCAGCTGGCGGGCCTCGGGGGTGGCAGGCCTCCCCAGACAGAGCCTGGGTGCAGCTGCAGTGTCAGGCATAGTGGGAGAGGTGGGCTCAGATGTTCTAGTGTCCTGTGAACATGATTCATCATTGAAATGTTTTAATCAGAGAAGGCTTGTGGGGATTTGGATTTTAGAGGTAGCATATTGGCAGTGATATGGATAGAAAACTCAATAGAAAATTGATGTTTTGTGAACACAGGCAGAGAGGACCTTGGAGGACAATACAAACCAGCAGGGAGGAGTGGACACCAGCTGCCCACACACCCTGTCCCCAGAGGCACAGACCAACACGCTCTCCTGCAGGGCTTTTCCACCTGTGCAGTGTCTGTTGCAGAGGAGGGAAAACTGAGTAAAAGGCTGTGAGAGCAGGGTAGACACAAGGAGGAATTGAGCCGTGGAGATCCCTGTCCAGGGACACATATTTTGAACAGTCTGCATTTTGACTGAATTGTGCTTATGCAAAATGTGGTGTTGGTATAAAAATTTTCAAGACCCTAGCATTATAATGAGATCATGTGGAAATGGATTTCCATCAGCACTGGACTCCAATTGTTGAGGAAAAATCCACTTAGTCAATTTTAAAGTACAATAAATGGTATGTAGAGCCCTTCTGAGAATTCAAGGTGGGGCCATTTGGCTCAAAGCCTGAAGTCAGGCTTCTACAATCTTCTCTTCTTTCCTGATCCAACGTCTCTGCGTTGCTCTTCACTTTAATTAAGAAGACAGTAACAATTCTCAAAACATATTACGTGGTGCTAACTTAAGAGCTTGCAATATAAAAAAATAAACAAAAATAAAGGCAGAGATCTTTCCAATGTTCTCATTTTCAAAATTCAACTGATCTAAAATTTCAAATAATGGAAAACAAGCTGAAAACATTCAAATGGCTGCATGTAACATTTTGTAATCTTGCCCTATTTTGTCACTGTTTTCAGTGAATAGACTATTGTTTGAGCAGCTTAAGTTTACAGAAAAATAAAGCAGAATGTGCAGAGAGTTCCTGTCTGTTCTCTTTCCCTACCTCAGTTTCCCTACTGTTAGCCTCTTGCATCGGTGTGGTGGTTTCACTGATGAACCAGTGTGCATACATACACAGTATTGCTGACTAAGTTCAGGGTCTTCATTAAGTTTCACTCTCGGTGCTGTACATTCTGTGGGTCTGTGAACAGTCTCACTATTGTGAGCATTCTCTCTGCTGCACCTGCTCATCTCTCTTCCCCCAGCAGCCTTTGACAGCCACTGATCTTTTACTGTCTCCCTAGTTTTGTGTTTCCCGGAATGTCCTATATAGGATCATATAACTTTTTCAAATGGGCCTCTTTTACTTAGAAAAACACATCTGAGTTTCCTTCATGACTTTGAATGGCTTGAGAGCTTATTTAAAAAAATGGCTGAATAATTTCCATTGTCTGCATCCAGCCCCCAGTCTGTTTAGCCACTTCCTGACAAAGGACATCTCGCTTGGTTCCATGTTTTGAAGTTATGAAAAAAGCAACTGCAAGAGTCCATGTGGGGGTTTTTGTGTAGACATTGCTAGATGGAATGGGAAGTTTAATTAGAAATTTCTGAGCACCGTCCATAGTGCTGACCTGGTCATGTAGATGTCAGAGTTGTTTGATTTAAGACTCATGGAATCACATCTGTGTTTAGGTCTAATGATAGGATGATTCATGAATGTAATATGTCTTCAGAGGAGATTGGTATAAGGATTGACATTTCCACAGGTAAGATCACCAGGTTACCAATGTGGTGTCTAGCTGAGAAAGCTCCCTTCTATTCCTAGTGTGCTGTTAAGCTGTGTCTTATGGCCCAGAATGTAATCTCTCTTGGTGAATGTTCCCTGGTTCCCTGTGAGCTTGAGAAGAATGTGTATTCTGCTGTTGTTGGGTGAAGCCATCTGTAGGTGTCCATTCTACCTGTTTGATTGATGGTGAAGAATGTATATTCTGCTGTTGTTGGGTGAAACCATATGTAGATGTCCATTCTATCTATTCAATTGATGTCCTGCAAAGTTCAACTCTGCCTTTATTGATTTTCTGCCTGCCAGATCTGTCAATTACCTATGGAGATGTGCTGAAGTCTCCAACTATAATTGTAATGTCATCTATTTTTCTTTGTAGTTCTATCATTTTTTGCATCACTTATTTTCACACTTTTTTGCTAGGCACATACATGATAAAGATTATTATGTATTGCTGGGGATTTCACCCCTTTATCATCATATAATGTTCCTCTTTATCCCTGATAATATTCTTTGTTCTGATGTTTGCTTTGTTCAAAATTAATGTAGCTACTCCAGCTTTCTTTTGACTGCTCCATCTCTTTAATTTTAATGTGTCTTTTCTGGTAGCAATGTGTAGTTGGGCTTTGTTTTATTTTATTTTTTTTTCCTTTTCCATTTTGATAGTCTCTGTCTTTTAATTGAGGTATTTAGATCATTGGCATTTAAAGTGATTATTGATATAGTTAGATTGATAGGTATCACATTTGGGATTGTTTTCTGTTTGTTGCCCTTGTTCTTTGTTTCTTTTTCACTCACGTTTTCTCTACCTTCTGCAGTCTCAGTGAGCCTCCAATCTAAGTGCTTCTCAGCCCCAGCCCCCACATTGGGTGGGGCAAGCACAGGTCCTGTCGAGGTGAGGGCCTTAGTAAGGGGAACAAAATGCTTTAGCCATATTCCCTGTCCCCTGCTGGCAACACAGGGCTGTTTTTCTCTGATCTATCTCCCATGAATTAGGAAGGGCTCCTGGAAGTAAATAAAAAAGTGTGGAGGCCTCCTGAGACGGGGCCTGTGCAGCTTTTAAATCACTCTGGTTTGTCCACATTGAGCATCCAAATGTGTCATTCCAGCCAGGTTTCTCTGGGCATTTACACCACTGAATCATGACTCTCTGCATCCACCTGTCTCTTCAATTTGGGGGCAGCTGTCTGCCTTGTGGACACTGGTTCTTTGGTGGATCTGAAAAGAATTATTGATTTTCTGTTTGTTCACCTTTTTTCTCACTGTGAGGACAGAATGGAGACTTATACGCTAGACAAAAAACTGGAGGTTCTCATATATGTGTCTACCAGTTTTTACTTACAAGGTTCTATAAATCAAAATGTTATCTTGTCATAATTTAAAAGGAATGTCATAGCACTTTCTCTGCACTTTTACTGATTACTGGGAAAATAATATCAATCCCATGTGACTGTAAGTACACAGTTCTAAAATTAATTTCCGAGTAAAATAAAATTTTTATTGAAAGATTCTGGGATTAAGAAAGAAAAATACAGAGAGCCTTCTTTTTGGCAGTTATAAGTGTGTTATTATAAGCAATATGAAAGACTAAAATATTTGTTAGATGTATGTTCTGCATTCAATTTCCTAACTGGAGAATTTATACATCATGATTGTGCAAGTGAGTGAAACAGAAAGAGCATGTGAGTGGATTTGATTTCTTGAACATTGCTGTTCACTAATATTCATGTACTTTGGTAGGAATTCTCAAGCAAGTGGGTATATAGCCCATGGGGGAAAGTAGAAAGTGGTCTTACTGGTTCTGATATTTGTAAGAGACTCTCATTCTTAACCTGCCTCCTCCTCATCTCCCCTCAAAACTCCATGGAGGCCAGGGCAGGTTAAGGGAGGAAAATAGCATGAAAAATGCACAAAACACCTTCCTCAAGGTGCCCCAGGGAGGGATGGTGTCGAGTGTGAGGGGGTTGGTCGTCAGCATGAGCTTTGGCCATGCTCCCCGGGGGGAATGAGACGGGTCCTCAGAGAGGGAGCTGCCTGGATGCAGCACAAGAGCCAGAGGGCAGGGTGAGGAGGCAGCAGAAGTTCTCACCTGGTGGCAGGAGTGTCACAGCAGGCACAGCTGGTCAAGCAGAAACAAGGATGGGGGTGCCTGCTGCACCAGAGCAGAGGTCACCAGGCATCCACTTCAGGCTGCTGGTGGGCCCCTCACAGCTCAGAGGTGACAGGGGTCCCCTCTATTCCTGGGCGCGATGCCACTGGGACTGTAGCCGCCTGGAGCCTGGGTCTGTTTAGTCCCCGCAGTTGGCTCATGTGTGATTCTGTTCATTGCAACTCAAAAAGCGTAATACAACCATGAACTAAATACTGTAGCATTTATTAATTTTAAACTCATTTTAATCTATGTCATTTTTGCGTACATATTAAATCTGTAGCCTTAATAAATGTCCATTTCTTCTTAAAGTATAAAGAAATTGAGGATATTTCAACAATGAAATATATAATGGAGGAAGAACGTAATTGCTTTTTCTTGGATAATACTCTTTGGTCAATATAATTTTTCTGAGTTCAAAATAACATGAGAATTCACTCCAATAAAAAAGTAAACCTTAATTTTCTCAAAAAATTTAATTGTAGAACTATTTACAGGAGGTGAACACCAGACACAGAGAGATGGAATGAAGGAGGCATTTTCACAGAAAGTTATGGAGCAAAGGTGAGTACGTTCCTCTTACAATCAGCAGAGAGAATGAAAGAAAAAATCCACGGGAAAAAAGAACTCAAATAAAGCAGTCCTTTTAATGCCCTAATGTAAGGACCAACATTCTGGCACGAAGTTATTAACAAGAAGGGAGAAGTTGTGGCGGTGATGAGTGGCACTGCGCACTCAGATTAGGTATCGTGCATGCTACTCAACAGAATTTGTCAAAAGAACCATAAAAACACGAGAAAAAGAATTACAGAAAATAGTTTAATTCCAGTGAAGTGTAACTTTGTACAGATATTTTGGCACTCTGTTCATCCTCATTGCTGATATGATTTCATATGTTTATATATACACATATATATACATTCATATATACCTTTTTAAAAAAACCTTTAACTAAACAGCTACTTTCCTGGTTCTAATATTCCTTGAATTTCTAGAGGAGGCATTTAATTTAGTCCTTAGGCCACCTGGGTGTTTTGGTACCTGGTCTGGAGGGGGGTGTGGACAGGAAGTGTCTGTGCAGGGAGGACTTTACCATTCAGAAATGAGGGTTCAAAGCCACCCAGGTCTTACTGCTCATTTAGCAAACCAGCTAGACAGAGGGGTGAGGGAGGCATTCACACAGAGCCCTTTGAAAGTGGTGTGCGTGTGTGCGTATGGCAGGGCTGAGTGGAGGTGGCCAGGGGGTGAATCAGAGAATGGGCAAGGGGCTTCCACAGGTGCCACAAATAACCTTCATCGCACCGGCAGATGTGAACCCATGCACTGTCTAGGGAGACCACTTCTACTGGAAAGAGATAAATCTGTACTTCAGTGTGTATGAGCAACCTGGCGTCACATTGCCTCTCTTCCATCGAGTACAGAAAGCTCGGATGCCCACATCTTTTAAGTTCGGAATAAGCACCAATGAAGAGTCAGGTAAAATCTAAGAAAGTAGGGAGGTAAATCTCTGTTACCTTGGTGTGTGTATATACAAAATCTTTTAAAAAGTAGTTTTATAGTAGGCAACGAACATTTCCTCTGCAAAGAAGTCACATGTTTAGATTGAAACTTGAAATAATTTCTTTTAACGCTGGATAAAAACGCCAGGGTAAGGACAGCAATTCATAAAATCATGGACATTTTTCAGTGTGGCAAGGATGAAAAGATGGTTATTTGTCAGAGCATCCCCACAAGCCAGTTCTCTGAAGTGGAAATAGAGTATTTACGGAAGCTGGAATTGGAGGGCAGCCTTTGCGAACCGCTAGCAGTTGGGTCAGATACCCTCATGAGCTCATTTTTCTATTCCCAAGTTATTTTTTTTCTCCATGACTTTAATGTTTAGTTTAATATCTCTTCATTTCATCTAAATGGTGGCTGAACTTAAGTAATGGTGAAAGCACAGCCTTGCTTTTGTGGGTGCTTGTTCTTGTTCTTAGAAGCATCTACAAACACCTGAAATCAAAGCCAAAGAACAGAAGACCCTCTCTGCTTCCAAACCTTACAAGGAAAGCCTGGCCTGAGGCAGCCCTGGCCCTCTCTGTGGTGTCTGGGACAGGCCTGGACATTTGAGGGTGTCCCGCACAGATCTGGGAACACGGAATTCAGGAAGAAGACCAGGGCGCGTGGTCCTTAACTGTAACTCACACTTTGCCACTTGTCCCCAGGCACTTGAAGAGCCTTGGAGCCAATATGTCATTAATCCTCACCGTCTGCAAGGGCGACAAGAGATAGGAACTGTAATCCTCTTTATATGGGGAAAAGCTAAGACATGACAACTTTGAGATGAGTTTGCTGATAATGAATAAAAGCAAGGTGGCTTGACCAATGGCCTGGAGATTTCTAGCAACTTATCACTCATTTCAAATGTACCGTGCAGCTGCTGTGTGCTCACAGGCGTTTAGCCCACAGTGCAAAGACAAGCTCTTTCCTTAAGCGCCCTGAGCACTATCAGCAATTCACTACAATTCAGCCCTGTAACAGAGGTGAGATGGACCTGTCACAGGGAAGGCCCAGGGACCTGGTGTGACCTGGAGGGGTGCGTTGTACAACTGGGGGTGCAGGGACACAGGGGAAGCAAGTTCCATTGCTCCAGCCCGTATCATTAAAGATGCTCAAGAAACTGACTATATTCTTTCTTTCTCAAGCTATGGTTTTCAATTTTATTTTCAAGTTTTTGAACTCTGTATTCAGCACACCTACAAAGTGGCATTAACAAACATGCAGATAGAAATGAGAAAACACTCAGAAAGTTCCAAGGGAGTTTGACCACTGTCTTACACTAGCATATTAAATCAGTAGTAAAGAAAAAAAATGAAGAACGCGTCTTGTGAAGATGGCTGGGAGTGAATGCACATGAAATATGCAGACGTTAGGACCATTTCTATGCTCCCAGGCAGGACTGGCCCCCCTGTCAGACATGTGAGTCAAGTGCAGCACTGGGCACCATTTCAGGCAACACTGTCACGCTCGCCCGGGGTGCCCCCCATGCAGGGAAGTCTTCAATGTCATGAACAGGGATGGTCCTGTGGGTCACTAGTCAGCCTAGGCTGGTTCTCCCTGGCACACAGGGCCTTCTGTATGGCTGCCTGCTCCGGAGCACCTATCAGAATGCTGAGCGAGGCTGATGCTCCCAGTAGAAAGCTGGTCAGAGTGACCCCCTTGGGATAGCCCCTGGCCTCGAAATCCTCGGGGCATAAAGAGGTCTGGTCTGGATGTGATCCAGCTACGGCCAATAGAGAAAGAACTCCTGCTGGAGACTGCCACCCATCCCTTCCTCCCTCCTCACCCTCAACCCCTGGAGCCAGTCACGCTCACGTCAGCACCCTGGCTGCACATCACGCTGCATTCCCACGGATTCCATCCTACCAGGACCTAACAAACAGAAGAGATGAGGGAATGTGCAAATTCAGGATCTTTTAATTAAAGGGGTGGAAACAGTGGTTACTTAATATGGATTTGGAAAGGCAGAAATCAAGACAGGATAAACAAGGACAATTCCCCCCACCCCGCCACGAAGCCGTCCCACCCCACACTTCCTATGCTCTGCACGCCTTCCAGTCACTTTCCAGAGAGCCAGCAGGAAGAGATGGACTCTACTTTGCAGGTCATCGATTTTTGTGTGTGTGGGTGTGTGGGTGTGGGTGTTTTAAAGAGACAACTTGAAATGTAATTTGCATTTTTCCCCCATTATACACTTTTCCATTAAATGCTTGGTGTCTTTAGAATTGATTTGAAGTTGAAAATATCAACATTCCCTTTTAGGCAAATGTAATTTTTTTGGCATCATAAACAGCTCAATTCTTTATACACCATTCTAGGATGGTGGTATACATTTGCTGAGAAAAATATGATAAATATTGTCACTGATAACAGCTAGCTTTCCTTCAAACACAACAATAATGAATGATGATATATACAGGACAAGTTACACGGAAAGCACAGTTGCTAACAGGTGGCATTTTCCTTCTGGGGTCCCACTTACGATACTTGTGTTTTGTTTTGTTCCTTGAAGTCTTCATCACAGTTATATCAACTCATTTACTATGAGGGAAGTGATTTCTAAAGCAGCATCTAGGTCTCCCGAGTTATGGGCAGTATCATTAGGAACACAAGTGTATGATTTAGATAACACCACCCTTTGTGTCATGATGATATTTCTAGAAGGTTGAGCATCATTATTTTCAATCATGTTCTCAAATTTATAATTTTTTATTAAAATTATATCCTAAATATGATAAAAAGGATCACATGAGAGCTTTCTATATTATGGATCTGCCAGAAGCAACTGAAATTAGCTAGCTTGAGTGAGTAACGCAAGTATCATAAACAGTTTTTATTTTCTTTATATGTGTGATACATAAACATGGCTTATCTTCTGTGTCTCATGACAGAATGTCACCTGTGTTTGAAATGAGTAATATTGCACTTAATTATGTAACATGAGCAGGTGACACATTCCATCAGATCTAGCAGCAGGTGTCTGTCCTACCATTAAATAATCTTCTTTGGAACGTGGGGTACCACAGGGGGACAAGCACAAACCACCATTTCAACATTTCAAGTCAGCCAGGGAGGTTAATTTGCTTACCTAGGGATGGTTTAGGCCAAGACTTTTGGGTATTGTAATGTAAAATTGAGTATATGAAACATAAAATATTAATCTAAATCCAGTGAATATTTTCACTCAAGTTGGGATTATAGAATCTGGTATCTAAGACAAATAATTATTGTCTAATTTTGCAATTTGATTTTATGTGTTTTGTGTAAATTCAGGAAATGGGTTCAACATGTCAGCTGCCATTAGACACACCAGTGAGAGTAGGTGGGGAGCAGGTGTGCATTTCACATTTCTTTTAACTGGGAGTATGTGCTGACTTCACTTTTCTGCGGTTATTTCTAAATAGCGGTTTATCTTAAATAATATTAATACATCTTTTTAAAAGTCCGAAATGCCAATACTTGTGAATAAATTTGCTTTTAGCCCAGTAGAGTGAATATAGGAAGAAGCATCCTTATGGTACACTCCTCAGGATTTAGGTATTTATTTAGGTAGAAAAGTGCTTTGAACACTCTGGGGAAGTAGGGTTCATTTATAGAAGAATATTTCAGGGATTTTGTTTTTGCATTTTTAAAGGATATACATTCGTAATGATTTTTGCTTCCAAATATATTTTAAGGCTGTTTGGTAGAATATAGACCAGATATGAGGCTCGATTTACAGGGTTTTGTTTTTACAGGGAATTCTTAACTACTCAGCTTTAAAAAAGTAAAACTTTGAAGCTAAACATGCTTTAATATCAACTCTGCTCCCAGTGAACCCCATGCTCAGTGGAATGTAGAATGTGGAGGAAAAGGGAAAACCGCAGCCTTAAAATTGCCTGACGGTGGAACCGCCTCACTGAACAGGGAGCAGGTGTGTTTAAAGTGCGAATTGAGGTGAGGAAACAAAGTGCTACAGGGCATGGGGAGCTGCTCTGCCCAGGGCCAGGCGCCTGGCGCTCCTCAGAGAGGCGGAGGGAAGACCTGGCGTCTGGAGGAAATACCTGGCTCAAATTGCAAGCCTGCCTGTACCTTGAGTAACAGTGAGAACTCTGAACTTGAGAGCAAATGGAAAAATCTGATAGGCTTTTCCCTCGATGACGTGTCTGATTCAGAAGTTAAGTGGAAACAATGATCACTGCCTCTAAACTTAATTACACACATGGAAAGCCTATTAATGAGAGTCGCTCCTGTTTTCTTGGCTGCCAATCAGAGTCATGAGCACTAATGACTTTTCTTTAAAATTCCACAGCTGGAAGTCACAACATGTGACCTCTTTTTTCCCTTCATGTCTAACACAGGCAAGAAATAATATTCTTGACTTCAGCAATACTGCATAGGACAAAAGAATTCTGGAAAAATACAAATGTAAACTACATTTCTTCTTTACCATTGAAAGGGAGAAATACTTACCACTCACATTCATATTTCTTAAACTTTTTACAACGTCACACTGTCATTTTCAACGAGCAAACTTTTTGTTTTTGTTTTTTTAAGGATACCCTGGAAACTCAGCTGACAGAGCAATTCGAGAATATATATATACATATGTAAAAAAATCACATGTAGCATAGATGACGAAACGTAAAGAAAACACTGGGTATAATATTTTAAGTTACAAAGAATTAAAAAATACAATAACTGGTTCATGGAAGTAAGGACAATTATTTTTTCTTTATACTCCCAACCTTTTTTAAGGCCCCAATCTCTTTTCATGCATAACTTCCTTGTGGGAACATTTGGCTCATTTTTCTAATGTGTGGATGCTGTGCTGGGTATTTTTAGTGGGTTCAGACTTGGAATCCCTGGGTTTTTGGAGAACCATATGGTAAGGAGTCTGGCGGTTGAAGAGATCACTTTTCATAACCATACACTTGGACGCAAGGAGCCTAAGGCTTCCTATTTGTGACAAAGAGGACGAGGACAGTGGTAATGGCAGGTGCATGGGCTGGACAGGAGGGGAGGGGCTTTCTGTCCTGTACTTCAAGTTGTAGCACCTTCCACTGGGTTGTCTAATGCCTCTAGGAGCGGCGAGATGCACCCATTTATAGTTATTTGTTATTCTTACCTCTAATTATCACACAATTTATAAAAATATAAATAACAAAATGTAAGCTGGGTTCCATCTCCAGAGGCGTTTCTGGTCATCCTTTGAGAACAAAGAGGAGAAGATAGGTCTCACCAAGCCTGTCCATCGGAGCTGATTGTAAGTCAGGCCATTGGTTTAAAAAAAAAAACAAAGTCGTTCTTGCCAGGCTCAGAACACTGAGGAAACGGAAAGCATTCCACCGGGTTTATGGCACAGAGAATGTGACAGCTAGGGTGGGTTCAGTGGAGCAAATGGGACAGAAGTCGCCAGGTCGGCAGTAAACTGTACAAGGGTCATGTTAAAAAGAGAAACAAGAAGGTGGACGCTGCGGCCTGCCGTCCTCAGAGCCGGGTCTGGGCCTCGGGGATGTAGATCTCGATGCTGTCCGCTCGCTCGCTGGCGGAATTCTGGCGGAAGGAGGCTGCTCTCTTGACGGCCATGAGCCGTCTCCGGGCCTCTAGCCGTTGTCTGTCAGGCAGGTCTAGGGATTTTTCTCGAGTAATAGGAAATTTTCCTTTGGGGGGCTTCTTTGGTATTGGAGGGGGGACCTTTCTTTCTTCCTGAAAAGCAGCACAAGTCACAGTAGACAGATGGTCATAGCACATTGCCCACAGCCCATGAGCTCAGCTGCCCCGGAGTCTGCCCCCTCTGTCGGCCAGCCACGGGAGTCGGTGGCTCCCCACTCAAGTTCTCCCCTGCCCCTGACTCCCACGGTGACAGCCCTGCCTTTTGTGTGCACTAATTTTTGTGAGCTCCCTCAAAGGGGCAGAGTAGTTTGGGACAGCTTGTACAAACAAGGATATAAATTCTACACACGGGCACCTCATGTCTCTGTAGTCATTGGCATATTTTGACCTTGTTGCCAGAGCAACACTTACCCTATTCCTACCCTTTCCAGAGCACTATGTCACCGCTGAGCATAGGCAAATACACTGCCAAACTCTGAGCATCGCGGGAGGCCTGGACGTCCCTATTAAACACTGCAGACTCTGGACAAACTCCAGGATTCAAGAACATTCATGAAATCATCTTACCTGGGTGGCTGTCCCAGAGAGAAGATGCCAAATTCTATTATTGACCTAAAATCCCCATGGCGTGCAGTGTGTGTGTGTGTGTATACATATAAGATGACATACAGTTCATGTGTATTTTTACTATATTAAACGATTTTAAATTGCACATACACTTTATGTGCACTATGTGTATAAAAATGATTTTTTGCTTGCTGGGTAAAAAGCTACAAACAATTATTTCTGTCCATTAGGTCAGGTTCTCAAGTCATACTAAAATACAGTAGGACCCCTGTAAGTCGACCATCCTGGGGACTGTAACAAACCTGTGAACATACAGAGGTTCTCACCACAAGGAACTAGGCCTGCTGTGCTGATATGTACATGAGCATTAGGTCAACTGAAGGAGGTGGGCAGTACTGGGAGCTGGTCAGCTATGGAGGTTCTACTGTATGCGTACACATTTTTCAGAAAGATAATTTTCACAGTTCTGCAACAAATGCAATAGTAATGCCGGTAACTGTTGTTGTGAAAGGTGCGTATCCAACACTCTTGTGTTCATTAATCTGGTTCCTCCATAAAGAAGCTGCCCATTGCCCCCACTGCCCAGTGGAGTCCTGCTAAGGAAGGTCACATATCTAGTTGGGGGGGAGGGTTGTGTTTCTCCCCTCAGCCTTTTCCAGAGAAAAGCCAAAGGAGGCCCGATGTGTGAGGACAGTGGGGGCAGAAGTGGGCAGCCTCGTGAATGCGGGGGCACCAGTCCCAGTGCCTAGGGGTGACGTGAGGATATTTGTCAAGAAGCCTGGGCTGGTGTCTGAAACTTTGTCCCTATAAGATGCAGGAGGAGGAGGGACTCTTTCCTGACTTTCTGGCATAAAACAAGTGGTAGTTTGTTCCCTGACAGCTTTCAGCTGCTTTAACAGGTAACTCCTGCACTGAGCAGGAGGCCTGCATCCTCCTCCTTTCTGCTGTCTCCTGAAATAAGGACCTGTGAGGCACTTCACAGCCTCCAGGTGGTTGCCATAGAGGACGGTCAGACCACAGGGCTCTAGGAGATGAGTCTGGTGGGGCAGGGCCATTCCCAGGGTCATGGGGCCTCGCCCTGAGCAGCTGCTTGTCTCTGGCCTCAGCCCTGTGAGGATCATTCCCTGGTGCAGCTTGGGCAGATGGGCTTGAATCAGCTCTTGCTTGTCAGAGAATGAAAACTAGGAAGGCTTGTTACACTCACCTGGGCTAATTTAAAGCAGTTGCATTTTTGTTTTCCATCAGAAAAACCTTTCACTAGGGCTCATCACTTGGTTTCTCTCTTTCACTTCAAAACCAAACCGTGGATGACGTGTGCTTGGTTACACCCCATTGTAACCAAGGGGGTTACAACACATCCCCATGCCCTCCCTGCTATTGGGGGGGGGCATCATCCTCCAGGCACCAACAGCACCTTGGGGGAAGAGCAGGTTGGTCACGGCCTTTTCTGATTACCCAGACGGCATCCGTGGCTGTACACAAAGTACCACTTCCCCCAAGTATGCTGGATTCATTTTCTTTATCATTGACAATGTCTGTTTGGATAAATCAGATTATGATTACTCAGAACTTCTCTAAAATGTGTTAGGAAATGAATGTATCCATTGCTAACTCAGACCTATGTATTGTGTATGAGCTGATACCATCATGGAAGAGGTGAAATACCAGGGTTCAAACTTAATGGAAAATTTCAGCTTATTCTAAGGGCTGAGGCTGCTAGATCTATAGGAAGATTATGCCATCAAGCATTTCAATATAATTGGAAATGTCATCTTGCCTCTAATTCCAGGCATGCAACCAGAAGGTATATTTGAATAGGAGAAGTCACTATAAGCAGACTTAAATATTTCCCTGTGGGAAATAAGCTTAATATGTATAACCAAAATAAAGTTGTGATGAACATAATTCAGGGGGCTAGATCTCTGTAAGAGATGCAAGTGGAGTTGCATTCAGGAATTTGGCCAGCATCTCTCTAAACTGCAGGAGTACAGGAAATAAAGCAGGGACGACATTGTTACCACCACACACGCCCAGGGCTGCCGTTCCACCCCAGGTTGTGCGCCTGGGCTCGTGCACATGTGCTTGTGCACACAGACACACATGTGCATATGCGAGAGGACAGACATATACACACGCAAACATTTGATCCTGTATTGCTGACCAAACCCTGGGACACCCAGCACCATGCAGCGTTTGATGCAGACTATTTCTGCATTCGGATCAGATGGCAGAAGCCCCACAGCAGCTGTTTGCAGGGATGTGCAGGCATGGGCGTCCTTACCTTTCTCTCAGGAGACTCTATGACCTTCCAGTCATTGAGCTTCAGCTGGTGCAGCTCGTCGAACTTCATGCTGACATCCTCTACAGAGAGTTGTAGCATGTCCCAGTACCCGGCCAGGTCCTGGGAGGTGGGCCTGGGCATGGCACTCGGGTCCTGCGGACACACAGGGGTTCAGAGCTGCAGAGTCTGCAGGCAGAGGGCTGGAAGGAACTGGATTAGAGAGAAGCCTGGCTCATTCAAACACTGATGCAAATATTTGGGGAGGCTTAACACCATTCCACGACAGTTTACTTTAGCACAGTTATTTGCCGACAGTTTAAAAATATGTAGTACATCCTCTCACTGCTGCTGTTTGAAAATGCTGGGAATGGTAGAAAGTAGGGACACTTGGTGATTCAGAAAAGCAACAGGGCCCTGTGGTTTGGATGACCTATAGGTTATCAGGGGGCAGGGCCCTGGTCTGTTGTGGTATTGGTGGTCGTGGCAGTGGCCAGGGAGGGGTTTGGTTCCTCTGTGTTTGCTTCCTGAGGGAGTTTGTCTCTGATTCTGGTGGTCAAGTCACCTTACAGACATGATGTGTGTGTACTTGTCCCCTGCAGATAGGGGGGCCAGTAAGTCTCATGAAGGGCAAAGCGCGCTCACTGACGGGTCCCCCACGCTCGCAAGGCACAGATGCTGGAGGAAGCTGTTCTGTTTCTTTGCCCCGGGACTGGGGGTTACACAGTTTCCACCAGGTGCCTGCGTGCAAAGTCTCACGGCCTCCTGGTGTGGTTCCCTGGATCGGGTTGTCTCTGCCTGGGAGCCTTAAGCAGCCACAGGCGTTTCTAGCGGGCTGGGCGCAGCCGGACGTCTGGCTGGGCTGAGCGCCCGGGTCAGATTCGCTCCTCACCAGCCCGTTCCCCGCAGAACCACAAGGGGGCGACCTCGGCCGCTCGAGCCGGCCGGGCCCTGGAAGGCTCCGTCTCCGTGAGTGAGAAGCGCAGCCCGGGGTCCAGGACCACCGGCCAGGAGCCTCGATCTCGGGCTGGCCGGCGTCCGGCCTGCGATGGCCCCTGCGGCGAGGACGCAGAACAGGAGCGAGAAGCGCCCTGAGCTCGGCGTCCCGGGGAGGCTGCGGTGTGAGCGCGCTCCCCACGCCCGCAGCAGGTGTCGCTAAGGGCTGTCGGTTTCCGCCTGAGGTTTCCTGGGCCTTCCTGCTGCGAGTCCTTACACACGTGAGAACTTTCTCTCTCGTAGGGTTAGGCATGCGGGGCTGCCTGACCAAGTCGGGAAGCCACGGTGGGTGTCGTGCCCTTGTCACGTCCTCGCGGAGATTCTCACGCAGACAGCCATCCGCCGCGCCCACCCCCAGGCTCCCAGAACACCTGTTCCCAGCTTATCTCAGACCCCAGGCTGCGGCTGGGCTGCGGTATTGCGCCTTCTGTTCCCTTTTTGTGGGGAGGTGGTCGCATCTGGGCATTCAGATACCATGATATGTTTACACTTTTTTTTTTTTTTTTTTTAAAGTCAATGGTTGTGCCATGGCATCGCCTCTGCCAGAGGGCCATGCAGCCTTGTTAAACTGTAGTCATTTAAAATTCAGACAGTTCCTGACTCTGACATCAAGAGTCTGTTTGATGTGAACTTGGATGCCAGGGCTTTGGTTCAGAGCATCCCTGTGTGGGCGGCCTGCTCTGGCACACATGCCCGGGTGGGTCAAACTTGGGATTAAGCTGGGCAGTCTGGGTGGATTCTCTGTCCTTAACCACGTTTCCGGGGATTCCTGCTGCTGCTCTCACAATCACAGGAGTGGAGCTGTGAGCTCTGCAAGGAGGTTCTTTCTGCACACGCGTTACATCGTGAACCACCTACACCTGCTCACTTTGAAGACCGCCTGCCCTGTGTTGTCCATCCCAAATAACTGCTGGGGTTCTATTGCCATGGTCATCTCTGTGATTTAGAGCTCAGTTACCTGCCCAGACCTTCCAGCCACTTGCAGTGTGCCCCTGGATTATGGGCACTGTGGCTTTGAAAAGGGAAGCACCTGCTGTGCGCCCTGCTTCTTTCCTGCAAGGCCTGGCTGCAGACCCTGCCCCCACCTGACTTTCTTCACCAGAAGGTGCCTCAGAGATTTTTATAATAATCCTGAGTCAGAGCCAAAAGTAAAGGATGTAGCCAGATACTTCAAAATTCAAAAGGCATAAACAATATTAGGACGAACAATTTTAAGTCTAATTTTAGCTGCTTTTGGAAGAGAGGAAATGAACATTTTCCTGTGTAGGGGGCTTTAGATTATGGCTGCTAAAGACAGTGGCTGCATAGGTTCACCTGTGTATAATTCAACACAATGTTCTGTAGGGGTCAAAATCAATTCCCTTAGAGATAATGACCCAAAAGATCCCACGGAGGAGGCAAGAACATTCACAGTTACATGACAATTGAACGTTTACACAACTACTCTGAAGCCTTCCTGTTCTCCCCTTTCAAATACTGGGTATAACTTGATGTCATTGGCATTACCTGCTAACAATGAACTCTAATGGTGTTAACTGGAAAATATTAGAGAAGACATCACTTTTAACAATCCTAATTAAAAGATGTGAATTGGTGACTAATGTGCCTGTGATCCCTTTGATGTGTGACACATCTGTGTCTCCTTACAAATTAAAAACGAAAACAAAACGCAACCAGACTCCTGACATGTAGCTGTAAAGGGCCTAGCAGAGATCTGTTTGCATTTTAATGAAAATGTTTGCTCTAAAGAAATTCAATGTATGGATTATAAAATAGCCTATGAAAGTAATGTTAGTACTATTTAGCTATTTCTCATAAAATTAAGTGAATACATTCTCTAGTCAGCTAAAGAAAATATAGATGTACATGTAAATATGTAGATTTTTAATGTGTATGTAAGTATATGTAAACATATTATCATGTATGCATAAATATACAAAAATATGTCCTATGCAGATATGTAAATATTTATAAATATATATTTTCTTCCTTTTTGATTGCCAGGAAGAACCAAGTTTAATGCCAACTGTTTTAATGACTCTAATTGAATGTATATCCGTTTCACTCTTGACTATAAAATATAAAGGCTAAATTATTTCTAAAGTCTCTTCTTTTTTTTTTTTTTTTTTGAGACAGTGTCTCAAGCTGTCGCCCTGGGTAGAGTGCTGTGGCATCACAGCTCACAGCAACCTCAAATGCTTAGGCTTAAGCGATTCTCTTGCCTCAGCCTCCCAAGTAGCTGTGACTACAGGCGCCCGCCACAACACCCAGCTATTTTTTGGTTGTAGTTGTTGTTTGGCAGGCCCGGGGTGGATTCAAACCATCAGCTCCAGTGTATATGTGGCTGACGCCCTAGCCGCTGAGCTACAGGTGCCCAGCCTCTAAAGCAGTGGTTCTCAACCTTTCTAATGCCGTGACCCTTTAATACAGTTCCTCATAATTTTATGGTTGGGGGTTACCACAACATGAGGAACTGATTAAAGGGTTGGGCATTAGGAAGGTTGAACCCCTGCAAGGCTCTTCATATGTAGTTGTTTACATGTTTTAGTTTCCAGCCACCTCAGTTCATTTTCTTTATTTGTATAGGCATTAGCCATAATAGCAATTTTCATTTCATGTCTTCTGAGACCTCTCCCCACTCCTGGGACCCACCCGACCCCTCTGCCCCCCTGCTCTGCCCTGCCCCTCCTCCACCAACAGGCCCCCTGCAGTCACCCAGTGGCTCCTCCAACCCAACCTGTCCCAGGTCGGGAAGTGTGCCCACTGCTACCCCACCCAGTGCTTTGCACAGACAGGGACAGAGAGAACGTCTGGGGGCCCAGGGCTGGCTTTCCGCGCAGCACTCACCATGTTCTGTTGGCAAAGCCAGTAAAACTGCTGGAACTTCTGGGACATGAGGAGCTGTGCGCTCCCCACAGCGCTCCTGATCTTGCCGAGAACTATTAAAAAAAAAACAACAACACAAAAAGTCCAGCAAACAGGTTCTGTTAAACAGCAGCAGCAGCTTTGAGGAGGGGAGGGATGACAGTGCAGGGAAGGGCAGTTTTCCCTTCTTACTGGGGATCTGATTCTGGGTCTGTGGTCGGAACACACCTTGGGGCCCCTTCTTTCCATCTGCTCCACCCTGGTTCATGGGGAACATGCAAAGATGACCAAATGCCACCTGTGAGGGTGTTCCTGGGTGTGGGGAGAAACTCAGCTCAGAAAGGCCGCCTGTCTGCTGCAGAGGCTTCCTTACAGTGGTTATGAGGCCGAGTTTCCTGTTGCTGTGCGCGTGAGTAGAAGACAGAGGCCTGTGTGAGCAGAGACACCAAGCCCTTCCTCTTTCCATGGTTAGAAACACGTCGATGTCTGTTATCTCCTTGGATTCTACCAAACAATTCCCAACGAGCTGTGGGCAGCTACCTCCTGGTAATGCTAAGATGTGTCTCACACATGAAGAGACCGTGGAAAGGCCACATGGGAAGGTTGTGACAGTGAGAAGACACTGCTGTCGTTATGGAGTCCACCAAAGGGCCACGAGTTACAACGACTGCTCGCCCCCTTGATTTATCAGAGATACATATTCACAACCACAATGCAGCACTTGTGCATGTGCTTTAGTAAGCTGGCCAAGGGTTTAATGAGGTGTGAAGACTCAGTTTCATCTACTAATGATTCCTATCTTTTTCTTTTTTCTTTTTCTTTTTTTTTGCAGTTTTTGGCCAGGGCTGGGTTTGAACCGGCCACCTCCGGTGCATGGGGCCAGTGCCCTACTCACTGAGCCACAGGCGCTGCCCCCAAGTGATTCCTGTCTTGAATGACTTTGTTAGCTGAGTGGTAAATTTTTTAAGAAAGTAAACAGTAGAGTCTTATCAACAGAAAAGATTTAACAAATTAAAGGAAGATAGGTATGAGCCCTGCTGGATGAAAGTCTGTCTGAAAAGGAAAAGGCTTCCCGCTACCCTGTGCCTTTGAGCCCTCGCATCTCCTCTTTCCCTGGTTCAATCTTTGGTCTGCTGTAAGCACCGTCACCATTTTGGAAATAATAATTTTGGTAGATTCCAAGACACGAAATCCTCGAAGCCATCTCTTGGGATTCATTTCCTACTATCCACCTGAGCCCATTTTCCTTTCCAGACCTTCCCTGCTTGGCAGTAGTACAGTCTGTGCTCTGTAGAGTCTGCCCAGTGTGGCTGCCTGGGTTATCACCTGGGTTCAGTGGTCTGCAGGCCCAATCACAGCTCAGACATGGGAAGACGGGCACCCACACGGCGACCCTTCCCACTTCTTCCCAGGAGCATCATCTCCCACGTCTACGGGGTGAATCAGGCCACCTGCCCAACTGCTCTTTCCCCCCGAGTCTTGCTAATCTCCACTCAATACCCTAAAGCTGGGAGAGTGGTTGGTTCTCTCCGGCCTTCACTGGGGGAAGCAAGCATTGGCTCACTAATACCAGGGAAACAGGGCCTCATCCTGAAGGCGTGTCTCTCAAAGCAGAGGCCAGAGACAAACCAACACAAACACTTGAAGCTTTATGTATTTCACTATGAAACCTCTATGTGCTTGCAGTTTTACCCAGAGAACAGCAGATGGTTAGAGCTTGAGGGACCTTCAAGATGTGTGTGTGGATGTGCTGACAGGTCTGGCACCAGGCAAATGCTGACTTGCTAGGTTTGCGTGGAACTGGAAACCCCGGCTCTACACTCTAGCAGCGAAGCTTAGAGGCACTTGTAACACAGACTGAGCCCCAGAGCAGTGACCCTCTTCCGTACCGCGTCCTCCTGCAGTGACGCCTTCCCCAAACCTTGGTTATAACAGCCAGGGTCAAAACCAATTGTTTTTGAGACTCACTTAACACTTGCTGAAAGGATGGTGCAAGTGACAGTGGCTGCTGTATCCTTTCCCTGACTTTAGGGTAAAAAGAATCCTGGACAATGGTCAGAACAACTTAATAGCCATATAATAAAATGTTATGAGGCTATCGAAAATGACGTTCCAGAAATAACCTATTGATTTGAAAGCGTTTCAGCACCTTGTGATATAAAAGAATCATCTGGACAACAGTGTGCATTGTACACTATTCATTTTTAAGAAAATGAGTGTCTGGCATTATATATATATATAAATATATATAATATATATAACATTTTTTAAGAAGTGATTTTTTCCTAGGGAAGGAAAACGCACTTAAAAACTGCTTCCTTATTTGTCTGTGTTTTCTTATTTTTCTGAAATGAACCCAGATTATTTTGTTCCCCTAAAGTTTCATTATAAAATTTTTCACACATGCAGAAAATTCGAAAGAAAAAGTATAGTAAACACCTCTATCCCATCACTTAGAATTGGCAATTGGCATTTGCCACATGTATGTATTTGTTTTTCCTGAATCATTTGAAAGTAGGCGGTACCCAGTACTTCAGCCACTATCATCCTGTATAACCACAGTGTCATTAACATTTCTAAGAAGTTGATAATGATTCCCTAGTATCATCTAATTCTAGATGCTTCTAGTATATTAAAAAGAGGAATAATAACCCGTAAATAACTTTTCATAAAAGTGAATAAACTGGATGACACTTGGGCATCGTTTCAGTTTATTTTTTTTTCTTTAAAGAAGAGTAGCAGATTGTCCGTCATCTTGATACCTGGCCCTGTGCCGTTTGCAAGTCCCCTCCAAGGGAGCTGCTTCTCCCATCCTCACCTCCACCCCATAAACCTCCTCGGATCTGATCTGCCTGCCAAACAGGAGCCCCTGCATGTGACAGAAAATGGGGTGGGGAAGGCTCTGGCCAGGCTCTGTCTCGGGAGCGCACAGAACAGGGTGATGGGGCTGAGGAGGCCAAAGCAGGAGATGGGGTTTGATGAGTATCTCACTGTCTTCAGCCATACCGCCTCTGAATGCACCTGATCTCATCTGAACAGTGTCTCAAGTGGGGAGAACTGAAAGCTCTTCATCTTTCGCTCACATGAGGGCACCCCCAGACTGAACACATTTCTACAGCCCTCGCCTTGCTGACGCTGAGGCGGGAGGAATCACCTTTGCTTTTTAAATGTTGAATTTCTATTTCTTTTGTATTCTATAACCTGCTTAATTGATGAAAACATTTAAAGGGACTTATCTTAATCAAGTTGTTGCTGCAGAATAATACAGTGGGCATTTGAGAGCACTTGTTTTACTGGCTCTATGCTTCCTCGAACTGTAGTTAAAAAGCCAATCAGGATTATAAAACTCCAGGTTTTCACATTCCTCTTAAAGTAGAATTCAACTGAACTATTAATACAAAGCACTTTAGATGGGCAGTATCTTGGTATTGATTTAATGTAGTGCAGAGTTATTATAAAAGGTATCAATTGAATATTGCAGGGAAGAGATAATGACTGTCAAAGGGTCTAGCTAATGATTTGGTTGCTAATGGCAGGAGAATTTTGCTGTTCAGAGAATGGGAACGACCCTGTCTGATACCGATAATGTAAATAGCTTCCTATAACTGCAAAGAATTAGGAGTGAAAATTCAATTTATTCTTTTCCACTGTACCTCCCTAATTTTGTTATAGTTTAGACACTTTTTCTCTCAAGAGCTTCAGATAAGGACTAATACTCATCAGAATGCAAATTTACAAAGAACCTGATATAACCCTTGACTTTGATGTACAAAGAAATTTAATTAACATACTTGGCTCTTTTATTTTTTATATGTCTTCTATAATTTCCAATTCTGTCTAAATTCACTATGAAGGGCCAGGACAACATTTACACTGTTCTTTGTTTTTAAAATTTGAAGTATATTTCATTAAGATTTGCAGAGAGTTTGATTTGATCATTTGAGTATTTGTACCCTCTCTGCTCAGGGTTCCCTGGAACTAATTTCACAGAGTGGGTATGGATGGGCCAGTGCTTCCAGAAATCTCCTTTCTATAGCTGGGCATTGTGGCAGGCGCCTGTGGTCCCCGCTACTCGGGAGGCTGAGGCAAGAGAATCGCCTAAGCCCCCGAGTTGGAGGTTGCTGTGAGCTGTGACGCCATGGCACTCTACCAAGGGTAGTGAGACTCTGTTTCTTAAAAAAAAAAAAGAAAGAAAAAATAAATCTCCTGTCTACATCTCAGGCTTCATCATCTTCACGTTTTAGAGCACCCTTCTTTTTTGTGTGTTTTTTAATTGATATATCATTGTGTTATACATTTTTGGGGTCCACGTGGTATTCTGATCCATGTAATACATAATGCTCAAGTCAGGGCAACTGGGATATCCCTCACCTCAAACTTTTACATTTTGTTTTTGTTGGCAACATTACAGTTCTTTTCCTCTGGCTATTTTGAAACAGAGAATAAATGATCATTTCTTCTAATTACTCTTTGTACTGTTGAACACTAGAACTTCTTCCAGCTGTCCCCTTCACCAACCACCCCCGTCCTCTTCCTTTCTCTTAGCTTCTAGTAACCACCAACCTACTCTCTTCCTCTTTGAGGTCAACTCCTTTAGGTCCCACAGAAGACTGAGAATGTGTGACATTTGTCCTTCTGTGTCTGATTTGTCTCACTTAATGTCCTCTAGTTCCATCCACGTGGCTGCAAATGACAAGACTTCATCCTTGCTCATGGCTGAATGATACTCCTGTCTGTGTGGACAGCGAGTTCTCTCTCTGTCATCCACTGATGGACACCCGGGTGATTCCACACCGTGGCCTGTGAGTACAGGGGTGCACACGACTCTTCCACATATTGATTTCATTTCTCGTAGGCATATACCCAGCAGTGGGCATATACTCATGTGCTGGGTCACATGGAAAATCTATTTTTAGTTTTCTGAGGGACTCCATGCTGCTCACCACAACGGCTGTACTAACGCACATTCCCACCAACCTTCTACGAGTGTTCCCTTTCTTTGCACCTTTGCCAGCATTTGTTAATTAATTAATTATTATTATTTTTTTTTTGTAGAGACAAGAGTTTCACTTTATTGCCCATAGTAGAGTTCCCGTGGCGTCACCCAGCTCACAGCAACCTCCAACTCCTGGGCTTAGGTGATTCCCTTGCCTCCCGAGTAGCTGGGACTACAGGCACCTGCCACAATGCCCGGCTATTTTTGTTGCAGTTTGGCCGGGTCCAGTTTTGAACCCACCACCATTGGTATATGGGGCTGGCGCCCTGGCCACTGACCCACAGGCACCGCCCTAATTAATTTTTGAGACAGAGTCTCACTTTGTTGCTGTCAGTAGAATGCCATGGTGTCACATCTCACAGCAACCTCAGATTCTGAGCTCAAGCGATTCTGTTGCCTCACCCTCTCAAGTAGTTGGGACTGTAAGTGGCTGCCACAATGCCTGGCTTTTTTTTAGAGATGGGAGTTTTGCTCTTGCTCTGGCTGGTTTTGAACTCATGAACTCAAGCAATCCACTCGTCGTGGCCTCCCAGAGTGCTAGGATTACAGGCATAAGCCACCAAGTGCCTGGCTTCATTTGTTACTTTTGTCCTTTGTGAGTGGTCATTGTAGCTGAGGTAAGATAATATCTCATCATGGTTTTGATTTTCATTTATTGATATGAGCGTTTTTTTCATAGGCTGTGGCCATATGTATCTCTACTTTTGAGAAATGTCTATTGAGACCTTTGCCTGTTATTGAGCAGAGTTTCTTATATATTTGGGTTATTAGTCCCTTGTTGGATGGATACTTTGCAAATATCTTCTCCCATTCTGTGTACAGATATTTACCTAAAATGTTTAAAATGTGTAAGACCTAAGATAACCTCGAATATGTCTTCACAGATAATTGCTTCCTAAGCTGTCAGCACGCATTTCTTTTCATGGTGCAGTTTCCCTGCAGTAATTTAGTTGTTGGGATGTTAGAGACCTCTTCATTGGCACTTTGTCCTTAGCAGGGTGCCTAGTCAGGTGGTGGCCTGCATCAGCCTGATCCACACAGGAGACCCTCCCTTGGTCTGCATGTCCAGCCAGATGTCTGGAAGCAGTGGGTGTTCCATCAGGCCACACAGACACATCGATCCCCGAAGCTGGCAGCTGCCAATGTGTGCACAACAATCTGCTCTGCTCAGAACATTGCCATGAATTCTGATTCTTCATTCTGTAACCCTCTCTGCTGATCTAAGACAGCCTGGCGGAGCCAGGCAGCTTTTCTTTGGCCCTCCTCACCTCCTGTACTGAACACCTGTTCACCTGGGCTCTTTGTAATCTGCTTTTCCCCATGTGAAAGCTTACTGCGACTGGACTTCATCCCTAGTTGAAGATCCTCTTGTTTCAGCAGCGAAGATGGCCTGGGAGACCCAAAGCCTTTCCTCGGCTCCCAACTCTTGCATAATATGACTTATGAGCCTGTTGGTGCCTCGCTCATTCTGTCTGTGAGAGGAGGGCTCGGATGAGCAAATCATTAATGCTCTTCCCAGATAGTTTGTGGGTCTGCCCAGGTGGACACCTTTGGATTATTAGCTACTTTGGGAGGTGGTGTTTAGGACAAAGAACTTTTCAATGTCCACTGTTCAAAAGATCCCATCTCTACGTGGGATCTCATTGAGTTTAACATCTCCATGGATTATCAAATAAGATGTTTATAGCTTTGGAATTATTTCATTTGTTTCAGAAAATATACTGATTTTTTGTTTCACTTTATGCTATTTACCCATTTGGTTTATCATAATTCATACAAAAGTCCCCATACACTAGTCCAGTGATATTTTTATTTACAGATGAATAATAGCAAACCTGCATTAATATGACTTAACATAATCCAGTACCTGTTTGGTCTTTTATTAACCACAGAGGAGAGAATGAATCCAGATTCATTCAGTCAGTTCAGTGAACTGTGTTATAAAATTATCGTTTAGGCAAAAATTACTTGATGTGATGGAAATTTCAATATTCAGAGCTCAGAGTTTTGGTCTAATTAGTCATTTCATTTAATCTTTATTTTTAAAAGTGCCATGACCAACCATCCTGTATCTGCTCCTAAAATTAGGACCAGCGCTGAAGTTCCCTTACCTCTTAAACATTGTTAACTAACTACCTGGCTTGGCATTCTGCTAGTTTTATGTGCAAAGCAGGCAGATGAGATATATAACAAGTGTTCTGTCATCTTTATCCACAACAAGATGAAGAGATCTGGGCAAGTTAAATAAAATTAAGACAATTACGACAAGAAGTGAGGGCCTCATGCTGTGTTCTGTGGGCTGGGGGCTGGCTGCAGTGGGACCCCAGTGCAGTGACTGGCCAGTGACTGGCAATGGAGAAGAAAGTGCCTGGGCTGGATTAGTCACCAGACGTCCGAGGAATGAGGGGTGCACAGGACGCCCAGCTCCATAGCTGAGGACAGCCAAATGACTCTCTGTGACGTGAGGGGCTGTCGCGAGTAGGAGGGCCAGCATCCCTCCTTGTTAAGGCTGCCCCTCTTTCCCACCTTCTCTCTTTCCCTCCCAGTTCTCGTTTGCAGAGAGCTTGGTGCCAAGTACTGTGTCAGGCACTGTTGCTGGGTAATAAATATATCAAATATGGTCAGTGTATCCTGGACCCTAATGTTCCCAGTGAGAGCAGAGGGGTAAGGTAGAGCTTTAGGAAGACACAGGGCCATCCTATCCTGTCCCTAAGTCCTTGGAGACTGGCTGAGCCCAGGGTACTCTGGGGTCAGGTAGCTCAGATACCTCTCCCAGTCTCCCAGCCCTGCCGGCAGGTGTAGAGGGTGATGCTGAAGGAGGGCTCTGCAGAGGAGCAAAAGCAAGGGACCTGCTCTCAGTCCTCTGCCTTTGTTTGTGCCCTTGAATCTCCCCTTATCACCCACCCACCTGCCAGGCCAAATCCCGGCATCCTCCAGGGCCAGCACAATGCCAGCTCCTCCAGCGCCTGTTCAGTTGCCCAGTTGAAAGCGTCCTTCAGACTCCTGAGCTCTCCTGTGTGTTATCTTCACTTCTCTGATTACACTTCATATTTTCCATTTCCTGCAAATAGGTTTGTCCCGGTCTTATTTCTCCCAACCTAAGGTTATATCTTACTCATTTTTATAACAATTTTGCTTATTGGAGAGTGGCTTACTCATAGTAAAAAAAAACTAAAGGTAAAAAACAAACAAACAAACAAAACAAACAAACAAACAAACAAAACTACAGACACCAAACAGGTATTTAGGGAAATATAATTTAGGGGCAGCAGGAATCCACTTCCCATGGTGTCTTGCTGAAGAAAACTATGTCTTCCAGACGCCTATAATAAGGCAGGTAAAGCTTAAACACCATATATCTTAAGATCATGGACTCTTATTGTTGTTTTGTGTCCTTATATGTCATCAAATTCAACTTCATGTATAGTACTTTCAAGGCATAATTCATGGAGTTTTCTTAAACATTCCCAGTGATAGAAAAGAGCGACTTATCACGACAGAGCTTCTGCCTGGCAGCTTCTGCCACACCCCTCACATCCTGGAATGAGGGCAGGATAGCCTGTGTCTGTTTATCACTGAAGGATTCTCTCTGGACCACAAAGAGTGGCCACAGCTACCTGGGTAGAAAGAAAGCAACACAGGGAAGAAAGCTGCCCGTAAAGGAATGATTTGATTTCATGGCCTCACACAATGTTGTGGAAAGCGCAGCCTTTGACCTTAGATAGCTCTGCCACTGAGTCTTAACTCCTCTCCTGTATTTTGTGAGATCTGGGGCAATATATTAATCTGCCAAAGTCCCAGTTTCTTTATTTTTATCATGGTGACAATAATGTCTACCTATTACGTTAGGATGAGCATTTAAGAGGCATGTAAGGCACTTACCTGGCATATAATAAATGTTCAGTAAGTACTGATTACGAGGTTTCTTTTTTCTAAAGCTGTCTCTGTAAAAGCTATAATCCTTGAACAAAATAACTCAATTGGAAGTATATGCTAAATTGACATGGCAAATATTGCTGTGTGTGAACTTATTAACATGGCAAGTTCTCCGCATCCCACATGGTTGCAGGGAGGCCAGAACTTTCTGAATGTGTCCTGAGTGGTATAAATTCAAATGCTGATAGAATAAAATTGTATAGACATTTTATGGGACTAAGACATGAAAAATATTACCTCTTTCTGAATTTTTTCCCCCTGTCTCTTTCTTCCTCTTCAAAGGTACTTTATTGAGGAATCACATGATACACAGAATACTTGACTCATCACCATTCAGGTCTCACAGTCTGTCCAGCCCCTGAAGACAGGGTTTGCCCCTGCCGTGCAATTCTCTCTTTGGCACAGAAAACTGGAGCAGACTATTCAAGGCTAACTTAAATTTTGTGTCAACCTCCACAATTCAGTTTTTCTGTGTTTTATCTTTGTGATAAAGTTTACAAATCCCTTTTATAATGAAGATGGACCTTCAGCATAACTCCTTTGAGCCACAGGCCCCGCCCCTGAAAATGAGTGATTTTTAAATATTAAAATGATGGTCACTCACTTCATTAAATGTACCCTACATAGATGATAAACACGAGCAAATGCTACGTGTACAATTTGGAGATGGCTACACTGACATCACCAGCCATGTGCAGAGCTGAGGGCTGCATGGGATGTGTTACCATGGCAACACCTCCTCCCCAATACTCTGAGTCTGACATCAACCCATGTAAGGAATATGTGGAATTAGATGATTAAGAGAGAAATGTGGAGGAACAGCCTTCGCCTGTTAAAGGCAATGTCACCCTTTCTTCCTAGGTTAACACCCCAAGTTATAACATCTAAAAATCAACACAGCCACGTGTTTCCAGAGTGCTTAGGTTCTCTCTGCCTCACAGTCACTGTAATTTCATCGTTGCCTGTCCCTTTCTAGGATTACTGGCAGACTCCACTTTGGCAAGTCATCTAGAAATGGAATGTCAGGGCTGAATTCCCAAGGGTATCAGCTTTGCTTATAAAATTCAGGATGTATGAGTGTACAAGGGAATTCATGGGAAAAGAAAAAAAATACCTTGAAAAGAGCATGTTTTGTCAAGTTAAGACATTGCGTAATACCTCTGTGAAATTGTATTTTGTTAAAGACAAGCGTTGGTTTAAACATTTTGCAATTATATTCTTGGCATTCTTGGTCTGTGAACAGATAGATTGTATTAGCTTGGAAATCGCACAGAGCCACTTGCGAAAGAAGCTGCTTCTCAATAGCTGGTGGGTTTCTCCAGGTGAACAGGAGAGAGGAGAACGCGGGTGCTGCCCCTTTCCACAGAGTGAGGCAGAGACCTATAGAGCCCAGAAGGCTCTCAGTGAAGAAATCACAGGATTCTACCCGCCCCAGGGAGGAGAGGGCCAGGCAGGCCACCAGGCAGCTAAATGGCTGACTCTGTTAACTTATCTTCAACTTTTCTTTGGCATAACATCAAGGCATTTTCTTATAATCAGGGGACAGTAATAATTCCAGAAAATAAACAGAATGCTCGACGTGAAGTTACTTCGAGATTTTAAGAGAACTGGTAAGCGGAATATGAGATTAAACTATGCTACCAAGAAAACTGACAGAATAATCGATCTCACAGCCAACTTTTCTAACAAAACAGAACATGCAAGTAAACGGACCCCCGTCGACACTGCAGCAACTGTTTTTCTTCTTCTATCTTGTCTTATAATTGGTTGGCATATGGTAGAAAGCACATTTATTTCATTCACTAAAATACCAAAGGAATTTTCCCCATTAATATTGACGTCTGCTCATTTCTTTCACTGAAAAACCACCAGTGTATAAATGGCCCTGGAGGAAAAAAAAAAGCTGAGCTCTTACTTTCCTCCGAGAGATCATTCTCCTCCGCCTCTCTTTCCATCTCTTTGCACCAGCCTTCCATCCTCTTGGTCTCCGTGTGCAGCAGTTTCAAAAACCATGAGCCGTCCCTGCGGCAGGGAGACATCCTGCCGGTCTCCACCGTCTCCAGGGATGGCTCCAGCCAGGGGTCAGGTGGGGGCAGGCTTGACGTGTCCACGGGGGCTCTGTACTCTTCCCGGTAGCTGAAGAGGCCCTGGGTCCGTACAGTCCGCACTGCCCCATACTGGGTGGGTGTGCTGGGTTCCGAGTGCCGCTGGAAGGAAGAGCCAAACTGTAGGCCTTTGTCCTCTGTGGTGATGTGTCCTGGAAAGCCCTCCAGCTCCAGATCAGCCTGGACGCCTGCTGTGACGCTGTTGGACCGTTTAAAACGCCCGTGTCTGGAAGGAGGGAAAGGAGACAGATGGTGGCCTTTCTGAGATAGCTGTGCAATGAAATCCTGAGTACAGCATCTGAGCCTGCATAATCTAACAGCTCAGAGGAAAGATCATTTGGTTTTGTAAATAATTAAACTTGAACATCTACTTAAGTCTTAATGCCTAAAGAATGCCCAGTTAAGATTGAAGTTTATTGCTCAGCATGGTGGCTCATGCCTGTAATGCCAGCATTTTGAGAGGCTGGGGAGAGAGGATCACTTGAGTCCAGGAGTTTCAGACCAGCCTGGACAATATAGTGAGACCCCTTCTCTACAAATAATAAAAAATAATTTAAAAAGGTTTATGTTTATTGCATGGTACAAAGGAAGTTAATGTGTTTCATAAAATCACTATCAGTGAGTGGTTACTCCCTTTCGGAAATACGCTACGAGTTTATACAACTTCTACTTCACTGCATATACCGAGGGTGCCAAAAAAATGAATATACATTTTAAGAAAGGAAAAAATAGTGTATTAAAATTGTACTACTTGGCCGGGCATGGTGGCTCATGCTTGTAATCCCAGCACTCTGAGAGGCCAAGGTGGGTGGATTGCCTGTGCTCAGGAGTTTAAGACCAGCCTGAACCAAAGTGAGACCCCATCTCCAAAATAGCCTGGTGGTGTGGTGGGTGCCTGTAGTCCCAGTTACGTGGGAGGCTGAAGCAAGAGAATCGCTTGAGCCCAGTAGTTTGAGGTTGCTGTGAGCTGTGATGCCACGACACTCTACTGAGGGTGACAAAGTGAGACTCTGTCCCAAAACAAGACAAACACAAAAACACCCTGTAATACTCAAGTCACATTAACTTCTGTAAGTTAAGAGAACAAGATACAATATGCAAGGCAACAAACATTATCAGTATATGTCGAGTATTACAATTTGACACGGCTTTTCCTTTCTTAAACATTTTCAGCACCCTTTGTATGCACAGTGACGGCCAGTGTAGGCTCTTCCAGTCGATAACATCTGCACCTGATGAGGTTCACTGGTTCCCATACCACATCTCAGGACCCGAGCTTCTCCACTGACCCGGATGACTTCGTATCATCCCCATTAACTCCTGGAGGCAAAATAAGGAGCCAAATTCTGACTTCCCAAGATGTTTTAAAAGCATTCTCACTCTGTTATGTTAACGTCATCTGCTTTCACTCAGTATTGACTGAAATGACCGGCAGGAGGGAGCTGCTATTGCTGTGAGGGCTCCATGTGTGGCCTGTGTCCCGTGTGTGTGATACATGTGTCTCTGTGTAGTGTGTCTGTGTCTCTGCGTGTGCACATGTGTCTGCACATCCCGGGGTACCGTAGCCTGGGCTCTGCTCTGAGGGAACCACAGGCTCACACAGCTGGTCACTGATGTGGCCACTTGTTTCCCTTTGTGAGGGAGCGGGAAGAGTCGGATCCCAGGCTGGGACGGAAGGCAGCAAGCCCGGCCTCCCAGGGGCTTGGAGATATGCCCAGGTTCTGAGGGTCTGTCTGGGAACCGGGAAAGCCTTTAGCCCAGGTCTGGACGCTGACATTAAAGCTTCACAGGTGGGCCCTGAATGCCTCCCCCACGAGGGGTCACCCAGTGCTACACCTGTCAGAAGCTCACAGTGGCTCACCAGACAAAGCTCTCACTAAAATTTGTTTTTATGGAACTGACAGTATACACCATTATAAATATAAATTAAAATAATCCAACACTGCCATGGACAACTCTGTGTAATTTATATGTTGGGGTACTTGCTGCAAAGTGTAGCCGTTTCCTGGCACAGCTAAAGCTCCAACCTGTTTCATTCTCTGCCCTGCTCCTTTTGGGTCTCACGTCATGAGGTGAGAGACACACATCTCCCCACCTTCCGCCGGCTTTCTTTCCCTGCATGGAGCTGTGACTTCCAGGCTGTCAGCCACTCTGCTCTCACAGGTGGCAAATTACTTCAGGAAGAATTATTTCCTTGTAGCTTGCAAAAATAAGACTTTGGCAAATGTTATTCATACTTGAATGATATACATTGAAAAGTATAAATATATGACCCTGTTTCCACAAACGGCGTGGATTATTGATGGCTGGCATGATCTAGACGGAGGCTCGAGGCCAGGTTTTTGACAACTAGCTCTCGCCTGGGGAACGTCTCCTGGTCTGGAGGGGCTGACTTACCTCTTCTCATCTTCCACCTGTATGCCCACGGAGTGGTACTCCCGAAGGCCTCGGCTCTCTGTGTCAGAATCAGTAGCTGTTTCCACCTGATTCAACACAGAACATCTTATTTTAGAACTGAAATGTGGGGCCCGGCAAAGGGCTATTTTTTGTGTTTGTTGTTCACTTTCTGTAATTAATTATGCATTTGTTTAATGAATGCAGAGATGCACTTGACCCAGTAAAATCACAAAGAGGGAAGTGTATTCATATTGGTGTAATTACAGTGGTACCGTGTTTCATCATATTTGATGTAACTGCTTGAACTCAGCACTGCACTTTGGTCTTTTAAATGTATGCAAATAAAATGGCTTAGCTTGTCTCAGGCAAAAAAATAGGCTTTGTTGGAGTGCATTATTACAGGACTTAAAAGCTCTTATCACACCCTACAGTGAAGAAAGTAAGTACAGCATGAACCAAACATAGCTAATGACGACAAATAAGCAATTTGATAGAATTATACTGATGGCTGCATCCACATACAGAAAGACACAGAAAGAAATGTAAGCGTTTATCAGACACATCGAGGCTTCTCTTCATCTCTAGCTACACAGAACTGGCTCACGTCTGGTAAGAGGGCTGCCGCCAGGTGATGACTGACCAGCACAGAAATCACGTTTCCTGCCGAGAATCTTCATTGTGGCTGTATTTGCCTAAAAGTTTCCACAAACCCACAAAGCCTTTTAATGATCATGAGCCATGTCACGTTGTAACACCAGGGAATTCTAGCACAGTGCATTTTCCATTAAAAAATCCCACCAAAGACTCCGTATGAAAAGTCCGTAAAACCAAAGGTCACTTAAGCCGTAAATATTATTCCAGGTAATGAACCATCCCTTTTCCCACAGAAATATTACCTATCGTATCAAAAGGACTCTTGCGCCCAATCTGAAATGTCATAACTAAGTCATAAAATGCATCTTTTCCTAAAAATACTGCTGATTGCTACAAGGCTAAGGGGCAGACCCTTAGCAAACTATGCTGACCCTGTCTGCCGTGTTGCGACGTGTGACTGCCCCAGGGCTGAGCCTGCGTCCACCAGGGCTGACTCCAAGTGGCAGCTAAGAAAGCCAGACACTCACAGCCGATGCTCCCCTTTGTGTGACCATGAGCCAGGCACCCTGCTAAGAGGGTTACCAACTTTCCCGCATGTAATCTACCCCCTGCTGGCGTTTCTAGCCACGTTAAGCAGTTGGGAAGCAGAGAAGGTGAGTCACTTGTGCAGGGGTGCCCAGCATACTGAGGCAGAGCCAGGGCTCCTGCCTGGGTCTCCCTGCTGGTGGAACAGGCGTCACAAAACAGAGATGGCCACGTGAAGGCCCCGGTGCTCTCGGCCAGCCGTGGAGTCGTGAGAATAGTCAGAGAGGCAGCCTGTCTTAATGGAGTAATTCTGAAGGCAGACACAGACGCTGCCCCTCATTTGTGCTGTGGGTCGTCAAGCCCAAAGAAGAAACGGAGAAGTACAGAGGAAGGATGTTCTTGAGTGAGAGTCCTCACCTCCCTGCCAGGAGTCACCACGCCTTTCTCTAGTTTTAAGTGGGTTGTGTTTTTATTAGGCTTTGCCTACTGGGACATGAAAATTACGGTTATTTTACACAAAAGGATCATAATAAAATTAATAGATTTAAATTTCCAAGTTAGGACACACGCACCTTCTTGTGTTTTAATTGCATACTATTCCTCTTTACGAATACGTGGTACATGTATAAACTAATATATTCAATCAGGTTTCAATGGAGAGGTAATTGGGGTATTTCTAGTTTTCTGGTATTACATTGTGGACAATGTTGCTAAGAACACATGTCTGTACTGTGTGCACATGTGAACTTTTGTCAATATAGTCATATGAGATGAGGTTTCTGGTCAAAGGCATTGCACTTTATATTTTGGTAAATATTCTCAAGTTTGACAGATGCATGGCATGGGTGAAATCAATTCAAAGTATATGTTTAAAGAGATTTTATAATGAAAGGTATGCTCATTTTTATCATAAAAATGTTGAGAGCATGTGTCTCCCTTATTCTCCCAGGAATCTGACCTGAGGAAATGATATTAAATTCTGACAAATGCTGAGTGCTCATCCTGACAGTATTAATAAGGCGAAACAAGGTAAAATGGTGGTATAAGAAAGTGGGAGAATATTAGCCCAGTAAGTTATGACTATTCATGACACGGAATACTGGGCGGTTGGTTATTTGAAATAGTGGCTCTGAAGGTCACACACGAACAATGTTCATGGTATAGCGTAGACTAGCAGGTGCATGGATGTTAAAATTACAACACACATGGACACAGACACACACACTCACACAGAGAGACCACATAAGTGGCTAAAAAGTACAATAAAATACAAAAAAGGGCGTTTTTTTCATCTTTTCTCCAGTCTACAAATTTCCTCTAATATAATTTCATTGTTTTCAAAATGAATTAGAGAAATACAGGTTTGGGGGCCAGTCAGACTCTGCTACTTGTTGGCCACGAGACTCTTAGGAAATTCTCTTAAGTTTTGTTAAATCTGGGCTTCCTTGTCCCCCAAATGAGGGTCCCAACAAACACCTCATTGGACCAATGTAGAAAGCTGTGTGGGGCCCGATGCAGGTGCACCTGTGCAAGGGTTAATGCTCACCTTCTACCTCAGCCTTTACTCAGGTGAGTAACAGGCATTCTAGGTTAAATCAATGCGTATTTGGTAAATTTCACAGATTTTTGCCGTAGTTGTCATATAAAAATCTCCTAACAAAAGTGAAGTTCTCTCTTGGTGGGTGGTGGGTACGGGGGTGGGGTGACTGCTGACATCAGGTGTGGCCAGGAGGAGTCAGCGCTGGTCAGCACCAGCGCCCCGGAGCAGAGGCTGCAGCTGACCAGGAGGATAAGTGTGAGCAAGGTGAGTTCTGGGGTGGGGGGTGGGGAGTGGAGGGGAAACGTAAAAGGGTCTTTTCCTAAAGAGGTTCTGGTCTGGCCAGGAGTGTAAGTGGATTTTAAAAGTTCTGGGCAATACACATGCATATTAATTTCCACAGGGTCCCCTGCTCATCAGACCACTGTGGTCTGAGAAGAAAAAGAAGGGCCAGCAAAGCTCTGGTGTCCCCGCAGGCTGGGTGAGGCCACATGCAGGGCCTGCCAGGCCCCAGCTTTCTGTGGGGAGCGTGAGAACTGGCGTCCTAGGCTGGTGCTGGCGCTGCTCCCCGTGTGTCCTGCGGTCCCCAGCCTGGAATCTCCAGGCCACCAGCCCCCTTCACTGCTCTAGCCCGGCCTCAGGTGCAGGGTGGCAAGGCCCCCACACAATCTCCTCTTTCCCTTGCACCCCATTCTTAGCCCACGGGGCCGCAGTGAGGAAGGACAGACTGACTGGCCTGGGGAGTTCAGCGGATGCTCAGAACCCAGAGCACAGGCTTCCGGGGTCGGCCCTTCATCCACACGGCCTCGGAAGGCTGGAGGGCTCCTGGAGGGCTCCTGAATGTGGGCTGGGAGCAGGAAAGTTGCCAGTGGAGTCACACACACACACACACACACACACACTTTCCTTTATGTGTGGGTGTGTGTGTTTCTGGTCACAGGCATTGCATTGCACTTGTGAGCCGGGGACATGGAGGCCTGTCCTGGGTCTCTCATCTGTATGGTGATTTCACTTTGTATGGAGATAACATGGCACCAGAGATTACTGATCTCAATATAAAGTGCAATGCCTTTGACCAGAAACACACACACACACACACACACACATATGAAGGAAAGACGGCAAACAGATGAAAACCGAAACAAACACAAGGAAAATTGCTAAATGGGCCCATCACAATAAGGAAGGTCAGGGTGAGGCCAGTCAGGGCTCCAGCTCAGGCGGACATGCGAGGAGGTAAGGGGACGTGGTTGATGCTGACAAGGGGCCTCAGTGTGTGTTTTGCCATAAGAGCCACTCTCAAGCCTCAGCGCCTGCTGCCTGAGGCCCAGGGCCGTTGCAGCTCTGAGCTACACCAGGTCCCTAGGACGTGTGGCCTCTGGAAATCTGGGCATTCACCCCAGCAGCTGCAGTTCACATGGGGGGTCCCTGAGGGCGAGGTCGGCTGCCTGAATGCTGCTCAGCCTGAGAACATCTGCAGGGCCCACACGGCAGGACTCCCCTGCCTGGCAGGCGGCTGTGCACCCTCTGCAAATCACTGCCCCTGCCTGAGCCTCAGTTTACCCACCCACAGATTGGGCCTGGTAACAACCAGCCATTAGGGTTATCGTGAGTATTGACTGACGCCTGCGGGGAGCTTCTCATCTGTACAGAGGTGGCACGGCGCTGCCTTCCACTCCCCCCTGACGCCTGGTGCGTGCTCCACCTGCCTCCACTTCCACTGTTTCTTTCTCAGCACTGGCTCCATAACCTCATCCAGCTTTCACTCCATTGGCTACTTTTTTTCCTGACCCTGGAGTCTTCTTGACTGTTTTCCTTCTAGCCTGTCCTTTGGACAATCACAAGGTTTTGAATTCAAGTGAGGCTGTGCATTAATTTGCTGCCACAAACAACAAGTGGCCCAGGCGCCCATGCGTGTTCCTGAGTCCACATCTGTTCACCAGCCTCGCACCCGGCGCTGACCCCACACGTACCGAGCGCCCTATGTGCCAGGCGCTGTGCTGGGTGCAGTGGGGCCCAGGACCGTGGGAGGGGGTAGGGTTTGGGACCAGCTGAGCTTTTGAAGGTGAAGTTGGTAGGGGGTAGTCCGCAGGGGGACGAGGCTTGCTCTTGGCAGAGGGCAGGGGGCGGAAGGTGGGAGGCCTGACCATGGGGTGGCAGGAAGCGGCAGGATGACCTGATTTTATGGGTTTCTGGAAATAGGTCCTCATGCCTTTCAGATAAAGTCATGGACACTTTCCCCCAGTCAGGCTGGGACACAGAGGCAAAGAAGCCAGGAACACCTTGTCTGGGTAGTTCGGGGACCTCTCAAGTCTTTATCAAAGACGTGACTCTAGAGCCAGAGAGATGGGCACATGCCCCAGGGCTTGCACTAGTGCTGGGACTTGGCCAGTCCTGGGCTGTGGGCAGGAGAGCCCTCCGTGTCCTCATCTCTGTGGGGCTGATGGACGGCAGGGGCCCCTGAAATAGGACAGAGCATCCAGCAGAGCGCCTGGCATATAGCGTCAGGACAGACGGGACAAGAGCAGTCGAATGAGTTATTCAAAAAAGGGAGAGAAAATAAAATTCATGCGTACTTGGCTTTGGAGCATATTTGGTACTTACATCTGACCTTGGGTATGGCTGATGCTCTGGGAATTCAGAATCCTAAACAAAACAATGAAGCCACAGTGTGGAGACCTGGCTCACAGGACCTGGGCCGGCAGCGGTCTCCCCTGCTCTCCGCCCACTGTGCCCCCCTCTCCTGCACCAGGATAGCCTGGCTCTCATTGCGCTGGGTGCCCTCCGCCCGTGGCTGGCACTGTGGCAACTAAGCATCTGATCTTCAAGACTCTCCCGAGCACAGGCTGAAGAAAGGAAGCTGGAGGTGGGCCGTGTTGGGCGAGGCCCTGGCTGACCCCCCCAGCTTCAGCAGGTCCACAGACCTGGAAGGGCAGAGTCGCCTGACACAAGTCCAACCTCCCCTGCTGTGCCAGTTCGCCAAAGTCACTTGGAAGGGATGTGCTGTGGGGGAGGGAGGGGAGGCACAGATGGAAACCAGCCCGGCTTTCTGTTAGCGGGTGGGGAGCTGCACTACCAAATCCGTGTGCTGGGTGGACATTTGGGGCCTAGTTGGGGGCAGGTCAACCCTCTGTGGTCTGAACCCGTGGATACAGTGTCTGTGACCACAGGTGAACACCCCAGCCCGTGGAGAGGGGCCTGTACATGCCCATGCTCGAAATACTGCGAGTGTCCCCCAGTATGCACAGAGGGGAACTTGCTCTTCCTTTTACCTTTTTATTCCCAATGAATTTTTTCCCCCATTCAACTGGCCACAAGGTGGCAAAGCTTTGAAAAAAATCACATTCAACAAAACCCTACTCTTTTTAAACATCAAAATAATCTTATCTCCACACTCTCTAAGGAGACATTGGCCCTTAGAAAAAGTTACAAGCTGCGGTGGGCTCATTCCGCGTGAGTCCTGGATCTCCTCTAGCCCCGCACTGGGACCCAGGTCACCTTGGGAGGGGGTCACCTGTCTGCCTGTTGCATTTGCAACTGGCTTCACGAACGTGTGGCCTTGCAGAGGGTCTTGGCTAAGGGTAAGGAGTTTTGGCTTCTTCTGGGCTACGTGCAGCCGGGAGCTGCCCAGGGCCAGGTGGCGGGGGTGGCTACCTGAATCCCGATGGAGGGGCGGCAGCTCTTGAGAAGCTCCTCGGCCTTGGATGCCAGGATGGCCTTGTCACTGGTCCGCACCAAGCTGCTCTGGCTGTCGGAGGCGTGGCGCTGGGCAGCGGCTGTTTCCAGGGCGAGGTTCATGGCCTTGGTGCTGTCCAGACTGTCCGTGGAGTTGTAGAGGCCACGGCTATCCTGGGGCCACGGTGACATCCTCTGGGCGCGGCTGTCCTGGTAGGCATCCTGGGTGGACTCCGTGCTGCTCTGGGCCGTCACTGAGATCAGGGGCTTGGAGGTGGTCCGAGGAGGGACGGGAGGGGGTGTTTTTTTGTAGTTTGTGTAGGAGACAGCTGGGGGAGAGAGAAACCCCAAGTCAGCGAGCTCGCTCTCCCCCTCCACACCTGGTCTGCAGCGTCGGCACCAAACACCCCGCGGTTCATCCAGCAAGTCTCTTCCTAGGTGTCCAGCCTGAGAAAATAATGTGAAATGTGAGGAAAGTGAAATTGTCTATGTAGATATATTTGTAACAGTGAAGAATTATGAAAACAGCAAACAATCCAGCAATAGAAACATGACTAAGCATGTCTCAGGCGTGTCTCGGTAGGACAGGAGACAGCTGCCCAGTGGTTTCTGTGTGTGGCACAGCGTCATGGGAAATTCACACTGATCACGCTAAGTTTAAAGCACACAGGATACCCCACTACATGCGGGTGAGGATGGAGCATGTTTGTGATTAAAAAACCTGGGCCCGGATGGCCTGGCGCCTATAGCACAGCGGTTATGGCGCCGGCCACATGCACCAAGGCTGGCGGGTTTGAACCCGGCCCGGGCCTGCTAAACAACAATGACAACTGCAATAAAAAAATAGCTGGGAGTAGCAGCAGGTGCCTGTAGTCCCAGCTGCTTGGGAAGCTGAGACAAGAAACTCGTTTAAACCCAAGAGTTTTGAGTTTGCTGTAAGCTGTGATGCCACAGCACTCTATCAAGGGCGACATAGTAAGACTCTGTCTCAAAAAAGAAAAGAAAAAAGTAAAAATCCTGGGCCAGGGAAAAGACGGGCAGCACATAAGATGTTAGTCACAGTTCTTCTTGAGTGACAACATGGAAATTGCCCTTCTGCTTGACTTATTTTCTAAAAATCATTATAATGAATAGCTATCATTTTGTAATGGAGAAAATATATAATATCAGAAAATTATTGGCTTCCCCATAAGTATAGGCTCAGTGGCACCAGTTGTAGAACATCCTCTGTGACGGGGCACTGGGGGTGAGCCCCTGCCAGTCTGGGTCCCCTACTGAGCCTGCTCTGCACACCAGGGCACCACTGGCTCGGTGGCACGTCAGCCAACAAAAAAATAAATGCACCTGGAGATGGAAATGATATTAAATGTCTTTTAGAACCTATCACATATTCATTACATATATTTGCTGCGGCTCAGAGTCTGACTTATAGAAAGAACTACTCCCAACACTCTTTCAATAGGAGCTGGTTTTCCTTTACAGTGATGGTTTTTCTTTACCAGAGGAAGGACCAACAAAGGTGCTTCTTGACGAGAACCCTGGCCCCCGCGTTACAGTGCGAGGCAAACAAATCCCACGTAGCAGGGAGTGGTGCACAGTCACCTGACGGGCTTGTGCAGATATTGTCTATGAGGACAGACTGTGTCCCGAGCCCTGCTGGCCTGGGCTGACGTGGTAGTACCATCCTCAGGAATCTGGGATGATCTGAGCGTGGCCAGAGTGGTCAGCATACTGAGGGCCCAGGCCCCAGATCTGGTGCCAGGGGCTGGGACCCACGATGCCTGGGCAGGAGCCACCAGGGAACTTGCCCACAAGGCCTGAGCAGCCACAGCCTGATCTGATTTCCAGCTGGCCTGGGAGGGCAGTGAGTGACCAGCCAGGAGACGTATGGTGAGATGGGTTCCACCCACTGGGAGTGCATGAGGGGTGTCCCTGGAGGCCAACTGGAGATAGGCCAGGTTGGCAGCAGGACCCTGGGCTTCCTTCAAACTTCGACCACTTCTCAGCAGCGCCAGGTGACAATCCATGTGTTCCAATGCCAGGGCTTTACTGGGGAACCTCAAGGCCTCCCAGCGAGGGGTGGTCTGTCCTCTCTCTGCCCCAGGAGGCAAGGTACTGTCTGGAGACATCTTTGATCATGTCTCCTCCACACTTGGGGTGGAGAGAAGGTGCTGCTACGCACCTCTACCTGTCCCCACACCAGTGTCAACAGAGTCCAGAGCCTGAGAAACCAAGGCAGACAGATCATTTTGTCTTTCTGGGTGGGGCCCATCTGGATGTCCTGCATTTCTCTCACCCAGGCAGTGGTGGTCCATTTAAAAGTTTAAATTTCATTTTAAGCTTTTCTTAACAGTGTTTCATAGCACTGAGTCATCAAGGGTGTTAAATGCAGCGTATTCGCATGAATGGGAGAGAAAGCTGGTAAATGTGTGACGTGAGCTCATTGATAAAGAGTTTTTCCATGACAGTGTTGGAAAGTAAGCGGTTGTTTTCACATTAGCCTATTTGGTGTGGTTCATTTGTGGGAAGGACAGTCTTTATCCCTTAATGACATCTTCAGATTCGACTAACCCAGCAGAAGTCCCGGGGCAGGACTGTGGCTGGTGGTCTCAACACCATGAGCAGTAAAGCTCCCTCTGCTTTGGTTTTTTTAAGTGGAAATATTGATTCTGAAGAAATGTGTGTCCCAGCAATAGTGGTGGTGACAACGAAAGCCATCAGAGAAACACAGCACTATAGATTAAAAAGCCACATCTCCCTTATATGTCTTTTCACAATATTGAGATGAGCGTAAAGGTAAGAATAAAAATGCCCAATTCGTTGGTTTTCCAGCTATGTCCTCACGGATGGGCAGTGATGAGTATGCAAACATTACAGCAATGTGTTGGGGGAAAACCCTGCAGATAGGAAAGGTAATCCATTCAAGACCTCCCCAGAAAATTATGCAAACACACTCAAATTAACCCCCAGTTTGACTCATTAACTATTTTATAGTTATCTGCAAAGGCTGCCTTTTGCTACTGTTCAAAATGACAGATCTTACCAAATGTATTTATGTAAATTAAAAATAAGTCTGAAAATTTGACAGAACAACTTAAATTTCCTTCTTGTATTCAATATCTTGTGCATTAAGAAAAATGACATGAAGTGTTATGACTTATCTCTATAATCACAAGAAAATCAAATATCATATTTTTCACCTTATGTTTGGCGCAGTAAAATATGAATGATTAAACTAATTTATTTGTAAAAATGTTGTCATTGCATGATATGCTTTTCAAACAAATTAATTAAGAAGGAACAGTTCACCTCTAGCGTATCTGCGGGGGGCAGACATGGTCATTCTTCCTGGGGAGTTTATGCCGTTTTCAGATTTGTGTCCAGGCGCCCACTATGTCCTCTGAGAGCCAAGAAATGGAAACCTGGCCTGAGGCAGAGATCCAGAAGATCATTACCGATCAGCTTAGGTGACTCTGGCTTTCATACGTCTTACCGCAGAATTTTAATATCTTGACCCAATCATTGCAGTTGTTTAACTTTTGAATGATGACGCCTCTTGTTCAGTGTCTTCAACTCTCCACAGTTGAGCTGCGATTACAGAACTGGTAAAATCAAGGACAATTCCAGACTGTCAGACCAAACCTAAATGGTCACAAAACGCTGTTTACAGATCCCTCCTCCAAAATGTCTCTGTGCAAGGGACATTTCACACACTTCCCCTCTGGTTCTAGGACAGTTACACATGTTTCTTGCAGTGAGCACACGATGATGTCATTGCATGATCTTGGAGAAACAATCCTCTGTACGTGTTGTCGAGAGCAGCCCATGGAGGCGCAGGCAGGTGTGTAGGGGTGGCTTAAAACCACTGGCTGTCTCCATCCTCAGGGTAAATGTGGTCAGCAGCTTGAATCTTGGCGGCCTCCCTTCATTTCTTCCATTGTTACTAAGTTACCATCAGTATGTTTATGAGATAGAGTTAGAGGAAGGAACAGGACCCAGGGACATACCCACAGAGCAGGGACGGAGCACTCCAGACTGTAGCTCGGTGGGCCTCAGGGATCTGTACTTCCATTTCTCAGAAAAGGAGATAGAAATTCAAGTGGGTTTAAACATTTCCCTTACATCAGCTCCCCCCACGCAAGATGCTAGAACTGGGACCCTGGTGCTCTCTATTTGATTGTGCTGGTTCTGTCCCCTGCTCTGGCTGCACAGCTTAATCTCCCTCCTCACGGCCAAGTCCAGCACTTTCTCCTCTCAGAGACAGGTCCCTCCAAGCACACTGGAATCCTAGCCCACTGCAGTCAAATGGGAGAATCGCCTATCATGTCAAGCAAGAATTATGTCAGATCCGAGTTTTCTAAAAATAAAAGATCAAAACACGTTTGGTGGCAGGAGACATGTTTAAGATTATAGTTTTATACTCCATGACCCAACTTGTTTAAAGGGACTATTAACTGATGGGCTTAAGACAATTAAAAGGAAATGAACTGACATGACTGCTTAGCTCCTTAAGTGACAGCAAACCAACGAAAATTATTTTGGGGAAAAGGATGTAATGATGTGTTTCCCTAGTTCAGAGGAAAGGTCATGTGGGACCCAGTGATTTTCAGAGTGTTGTATCCGTCTGTCATGACAAGGCAGCAGGCCCAGCAGAGGCCCAGGGCTGACCATTTCTTCCCTGGCAGGGCGCATGCAGCTCACAGAGTCGTCAACAGCAAAATTCTGCACAAGAGGTTTGAGAGGTTCTGTTCTCAGTTTCAGCCGAGTGATGTGGCGTCCCCCCTTCTCTCCTCTGTGCACACCGCCCAGCCATCTGCATACAGAAGGGCAGGCGAGGACATGTGTCATGGTGCCAGCACGCAGCCTCAGTGGGCTGCAAGGTGCCAGGACGAGCAAGCCGAGAGTGACAGACCTCACGGTCACCAGGAGGGCAGAGAGAACGACCCTGAGAAGACACGAAAAGGATTTCCTTGTACACAAAGTTTTTGTGGAAACAGCGAACATTTGATGACTTCACAGAGTGCTGGCTATGGTATTTTGACATGGATCTGCTGTTCACACAGCCATCCCATGGCCCAGTGGGGAGAAACACGGCAGGTAATTTTCTCCCCATCCCATAGACAGAAAGTGAAGAATGCGGATCTTAGTGGTCGGAGTCAGGGAGGCCCAGTGCCTTCTCTGCTTCCGTGGCACCATCGGGGGAGACGCCTGCCCTGTTGCCCCCTCAGGACCGCAGGCTCTGTCGTCAGCTGAACGCTCGAGGTGAACATCTCAGGATTTCCCAGCCACAGGGTCCAGCTGCCCACCTCTCCATGGGAAGGATGTCAGTACCAATCCTGTGTTTCTCTTCATAAACAGCCTCACGGAACATCTAATGTATAATTTTAATACAAAGAAATAAGTGACCCCTGATGTTAAGAGAATTACACATTTAATAGAAGTTAAAGAAACAGATTTAGAATTACGCATAGAAATTCCAGGTGTTCAGTTACAGACTTCCCTGTGTGACTACAAAGGTCCAGGGGATTTGTACTGGAAGGTGTGGGACAGGCATTTGTTACCTATTTTTTTTTTTAATTGTTAAATCATAGCTGTGTACATTAGTGCAATCGCCTGTACCCATTCTAAAATGCACCATAGATGTGGCCCCACCCATTACTGTTACCTATCTTGAATGTAACTCTTGTCACTTGGGCTCACAGTGGTCCTGTATATAATCTCTCGTGTTTTTTTCTAAATGAGGTTCCTTATAGTAGGACAATGAATCATTTTTACATTCCTGGCTAACTGAATAATTTTGCATTTTTTCCCGTTTTGTTTTTTGAGACAGTGTTACTCAGTTGCCCTGGGTAGAGTGCCATGGCCTCATAGCTCACAGCAACTTTAAAAGTCTGGGCTCAAGAGATCCTTTTGTTTCAGCCTCCTGAATAGCCAGAACTATAGGTGCCCATCACAACACTTGCCTAGTTTTTGTATTTTTAGTAGGGACAGGATCTCTCTTTGCTTTGGCTGATCTCAAACTCCTGAGCTCAGGCAACCTGCCCACTGTGGCTTCCCAAAATGCTAGGACAGTGAGCCACTGCACCCAACCAATACTTTCTCATTTTATAACTTGCTTTCTTCTGTTCTGTTAGCCAACATTTGCTGTCTATATACAGTCATGGGTGATGGAACTGTAGATTCCTTGATGGCTAAATAAAAGTAGAGTTAGAAGGAGGGAAACAATAGCAACGGGCGAATTAAAAAGATAATTTGATCACATTAATTTCCTGCACAGATTAAAATCAACGATTAAAAGGATTTTACACACTGAAGGTAAAATATTCAACTACTCAGTTGGATAGGTCGGGTGATACTAATTGTCCCAATTCTGTCTATGTGACTATATAATTAGACTATACCTATCAGAATGAATCATTATTACTTACAGTCTATGTTATCTATTGCTTCATGTATGTCAGACAAACATCAAACGTGTTTGAAAATTTTAAATTTAGCAATATAACGCTCTTGTACCACGAGCACCTTCATAAAGAAGATGTAACAAGATGGTGACAGAGATTACTCCACAACTGCATAGGAGTTATTTAACTATAAGTGATTATATACGTATTTTGAAATTTTAAAAATTAAATGATTAGTTAATATCTGGAAGTATCTGAGGACATGACCATTCTCTTCAAGAAAGACGCTGGTGTCTAGGTGTGAGTATCTTTTTGGTTTCAGAAGCCTCTTAGTGGTTTCTTTTACCATGTAAGTAACACTTTAAAAATACCCAGTGACTCAGTGAGTAGGGCGCCGGCCCCATATGCCGAGGGTGGCGGGTTCAAACCCAGCCCCGGCCAAAGTGCAACAATAAAATAGCTGGGTATTGTGGCGGGCACCTGTAGTCCCAGCTACTCGGGAGGCTGAGGCAAGAGAATCGCTTAAGCCCAGGAGCTGGAGGTTGCTGTGAGCTGTGATGCCACGACACTCTACCAAAGGGCCATAAAGTGAGACTCTGTCTCTATAAAAAATAAAAAAATAAAAAAATAAAAAAATAAAAATACGCAGTGACTTCTGTAATTAGTTTCCTAATTATAGGGAAAGAGATAAAAAAGTCACCTCCGTTTTGTAATTCAATTATAAATTAGTTTGGGGGTTGCTTATTCCTCAGGGATTAGACACGTTGGTGGGAGTCACCCCATCAGTTCTGGGGTTGCGGAGGCAGAAGCAACTCTATAAAAGCACCTTCCCCCCCACTGCCGTGAGTACAGTGAGGCCAATTTAATGACCTGTACACAAAGGGAAGGTTAATTATACCATTTAAAAAGAAAGAGCCTCACATTCCATAAACATTAGAAAGGCTTCTATAAAAATTGTGTGAAACTTAAAAAGTGTTGGTGCTTAAAAGAAATTTTACTTGGGTGAATAAACAGAGTTTACCCCTGTTTGGGCTAAGGCGGAGAAGAGGCTCTTTCCCTGATGTATCCAGGATTGAGTAAATCTCTCTGGGAAACCCATTCTGCATAAGTTGCTTGAATACCAGTGACAAGAACGGTGGGGGACAGGAAGAAGGCCAGTGGAAGAACTGGGTACAGGGAAGGGAGGCAGAGACACAGCGTGCGGTGGGGGGAAGGCACTTTTACAGAATTGCTTCTGCCTCTGCAACCCTGGAATTGATGGGTGACTCCCACTACAGCTCACCTGAAGCTCAGCGTTTGTCTCATTTGTGAAGAGTCCACTGCACACGACACTCTCACAGCACAGCCTTGTCATAATGCCTCAACTTCTAAAATATCAAGACCCCTAAAATGCACCCACAAACCAGTTCCACTCTAGCATAGCCACATTTCCATATGCAGGAGTCGGGTGTTGCTAACAGCTACCTGCCCGGAGAGTGACAGCAGAGAACATTCCAGCATCTCGGACAGCGAGGCTGATGTGCTGGTCTAGAACATTCTTCGCCATGCCATGGCAATGTCAGGAAGTATTCACCTGTTCAATGCATAACCTGAAGCAAAGGCGACTGTCTGCAAGGGCTTCCTGTAGGTCTTCAAGGTGCTGGGTTAATCCGTCTAGTGAAGGAGAATATGGAGCGACACATTTCACTGGAAATATGCTAATTAGAACGAGATGAAACAGACTCTACAATCTACACTTAGACGTCTTTCAGTAATCTGAAATGTGAACATATCTTTGCTTTAAATGTGTGCCTAATTATCGACCTACACCTGGAATTCTGGACACCATTTCTCAATGCAATCGTTGAAAGTCATTTGCAAGCCAAAAAGAACACTTAAAAATTAGCATTCTATCATCTAAAAGCTAAAATACGTAATCAAGATAAAATATATTCTGAATGCCAAGCGTTGCCGTTCTATTTGAATGTAACGTTCACACTTAAATTCATTGCACTCTCTTAATTAGAACTTCAAGGATAGCAGCATAAAAGGAATTACAGTAATCAAGCCCGTGAATGTCTAAATGAGAGAATGAATCCTGGAGAAACCAAACTTTGAAGGCAAAAGATTCAACATAAAGAATTAAAGTCACGTTAACACTTTAATTAATGTGAGTTACAAACATAAGTGTAATCAGACAGGACACGGAGGCCACCTCCCAAGAGCATGTGCACATGGTCTCCCCAAAGTTACAGGAAATTACGTGGGTCACGCAAGTTCTGGGGCGACATTGGTAGGTTAGCAGCAAAGATGTCTATTTTGAATGTGTTAATTAGCAAGAAATTATAGTCTAACCGGCATATAACATCCTGTCGACAGTAAAAGGGGTGACAGCTGCCCTGCTGCTCCAGACACTTCCTGAAAATCTCATCACACAGGAAGAACTTGTACTGACTGAAGGAAAACTGAGAAGCAATCAATTTTTAATGATGCGACGAGTCGCGTAAGTTTCTAAGTACAGAATTTTGAATGTTCAAAGGGCCTGGCTTTGAACAAAGGATAACTCAAGAAAGCAACCGGTTATCAATGACGGAGCATGCTGAACTTCAGGGTGACTTAGGGTGGTGACAGAAAGGCACCAGAGTATCTGCAACATAGCCTGGTTCCTTCCCAACTCAGTTGTTCCTCAGGACACAAGGAGGCCTGCATTCTTTAAGAATGAGAAAATAACCCATATTCTTAGGTTATAACTGGGTTATAGCTTTCATGTGAAAGCCATAAATTAGTTTCATAGTAGGGCTGAGTACATTGGATGGGCAGATGGAGGGTGATTTGTGGGATTACACCTGCGGCGCATCTTACAAGGGTACATGTGAAACTTAGTAAATGTAGAATATAAATGTCTTAACACAATAACTAAGAAAATGCCAGGAAGGCTATGTTAACCATTGTGATGAAAATGTGTCAAACGGTTTATAAAACCAGGGTATGGTGCCTCATGATCGCATTAATGTACACAGCTACTATTTAATAATTAAAAAAAAAAAGTTAAAAAAAAAAAAGAATGAGAAGCCCTGGGGCAGTGCCTGTGGCTCAGTAGGTAGGGTGCCGGCCCCATATACTGAGGGTGGCGGGTTCAAACCCACCCCGGCCAAACTGTAACAAAAAATAGCTGGGCATTGTGGTGGGCACCTGTAGTCCCAGCTACTCAGGAGACTGCGGCAAGGGAATCGCCTAAGCCCAGGAGTTGCAGGTTGCTGTGAGCTGTGTGACGTCATGGCACTCTACCGAGGGTGACAAAGTAAGACTCTATCTCAAAAAAAAAAAAAAAAAAAAAAGAATGAGAAGCCCTGAACTGAGATGAAAAAAAATTTTTGAAAGGAATAATTTTTTCAATGAGAATGTTGACAGACCAGTAACTGGGTGATGTTGGTGTGTTTTGAGAAGCTGTGAACTGTACAGAAGGTGGCATTTATTATGTGTGTGTGAGAGCATATGTGAGTGTGTGCACGTGTGTGAGACTCTGAGTGTAAATGTGTGTGTGTGTATTAGAATGACTGTAAGTGTATTGTGGGCATGTGTGTTGTGCCTGTGTGAATGTGTGTGTGTTTGGGAGTGTATGTGAGATGTGTGTGCTTAGCTTTACTGAGGACGTTTCACTGTGGATGAAGTCTACACTAAAGCTGAACCAGGAACTGACATTGTTCCTGCTGAGATTTAGAGACAGGGCTGATGCTACAGGTGCTGTTTTATCTCATTATGATTTTCACAGGAGCAAATGATGAGTGCGTAGCTGTTGGTATGTTCACATGTCTGAAGTTACTAAGGAAAACAAAGTGAACTTCAATAAAAAATTCAGTAAAACCATAATGCACATTCTCCTTACAAGATTAAATACAGTACACAGTTTTAATGCTGACTGATGCTTCAAAGTGAAATCAATATATCCTCAATACCATCTACTTCTCCTATCAAGTTTGATCAGAAAGGTAGAAGGTTCCCAAACCTATAATAAGGTCTATATGGTTATAACCCCAAGGTGACAATAATGAAAAAAAAAATACAGGTATTGATCCCCCGAGAGCCTTTTAAATTGCCTCTGTCCTTGCCTCATCCAGATGGTCCAGTTGGAAGGCTGATGTCAGGTGTGCCAATAAATCCGGTATCCTTGGACCCGAGTCCTCTCTGTGAACTTTAGAGCCTGTGTGCGTCAGCATGCACTATCTCCCTGAGCTGGCTGAATGACACAGGGTGGCAAGCTGGCAGCCTCCGGACAGCTGCAGGCCTGTGGATGGGCTGACTGGGCAGGGACCTGGGAGCCAGCTGGAGACCCCAGGCACTTGCCGGCATCCTGCAGAAGAAGAGCTGGCCATTGCACCCTCCCCCACCCACCACATAGCGCTGGAACGCACAACACACACAGGATGACCCCCCACCTGGCACGTCCTGCGTACTCTCGCCCTGGCTGATACAGATTTGTTTCACATTCCCCATTGATCACGTGCCCTGAGCACTAGGGGCTCCTAACGCTTCTCTCCTCTGGGGTCTCGGGGAAATTACGTCCCTCACACGCCCCTGGCAAAGGGCACAACGACAGGAAAGGTTGTCGCAAAAATTGCACCATGAATCATCTGTGATGCAGCCTTCGGACAACACTGCCTGTGTGACACACAGACCTGGGGGGGGGGGTCGCTGTGCTTCTCAGCAAGTGCTCATGGGGTGTACTCCACAGCGGCTCCCCTTACTGTGTCCTGTCTCGGATGTTTCTTCATTAAAAAAAAGTCTGAGCCTGACTTTAGAAGCTGGAGAAACAAATGCAAGTTCTACAATGAACTGCAAAGGAGCTCCGTGCCCTTCCATTGTGAGGGCCGATTCACGGATTTACGTGTCCCCTGGACCCTGGACCTCCTGGGTCCTGTCTCTTCTCTGCTTTCCTGGAAACTCACAAACAATCTTCATAAAATCAAAGTCATGTGCAAGGCGGCATCAGTACTAACATGGTAGTTCATAGAGAGAAAACCCTATTTATCCACTCATCCACTGTTTTAATTAAAGACATGAACAAATATTTATGGAATGTCTCCTGTATGCCAAGCACAATTACAGGCACTGGGAACACAGCAGTGAGAAAATCCCTGCCGGGCCGGCACTTGGATTCTAGCAGGACAGAAGCTGACAAGGCACAGAGTAAATGGTTAACACATCCACAGCAGGATGCGGACGTGGTGGGCGCAAGAGAGACGCCCAGCGCAGCTTCACGCAAGGCTTCAGGAAAGAAGCTCAGTGTGTATCAAACCAGTCTGCTCTTTTTTCTGTCCAAATCAAGGGTCTACCTAAGTATTCAGTTAGCATCAGGTTTGTGGAATTATTTTTAAAAAGACGCGTAAATCTCTCAATTCCAGACATGCTAAGGAATTCATGACTAGGAGAAAGTTAAGTTAATTCTGGAGGAAAAAGAGAGCGCATAACTAGGCAGATGGACTCCTGGCGTGTGGGGCTGCTGAGACCCAGCCTGGTCCTCAGGGCAGCTCCAAGTCATGCGCATGTGAGGGCTGGAGACTGACACACGTTGGCTTACACGCACAGGTCTATATCCTATTTTGTTTGTTACTGTTCAGATATGCTTCTGATCAGCATGAATCCAGATGGAGAATACAGCCCAGACCTTTTCTGCAGCCTGGCAGCTGCCTTGTAAATCAGGCGTCATCCATAGAATTTACCACATAGAAGGCGGAGGGTGGAGAGAACAGCTCTGGGGGCCAGACAGAGGGAGGCCCCAGTGGGAGGGGGACAGCCGAGGCAGGTCATTCTCCAGAAGGGGTGATGTCCCCTTGCCCGGGGCTGGAGGGACTCCGGCTGCCTCGCCATGTGGGGGGCTCTCAGCCTCTGCTGTGTGCCGAGAGCTTCATGTCCCTTTGATAACAGGGCTGAGGCCTGACCAGAAGTCAGGTATGGAGGTCCCTCATCAAGGGCTCCTGGGGAGCGGTGAGCTGCTCCCCACACAACCCTGGAGATCTGGGCTTCTGAGGGAAGTGGCCACTCCTGTCCACCAGAGGGTGCTTCATGAAAGGTCCCACAGAATCTACTGGGTCAGCCTCACACTCCTATCCTCAGCTCCTGGCCCTCCTGCGGGGAGGCAAGGGGAGGGAAACATGGGATTTCTGAGGGTTTGCAGAGAATCCATAAACCCTGTTGTCTTCAGAACTTGAGCACTGACTTTCCCAAAGTACTCTCCATGTGCCCCCAAATTCTGCCAAGAGGGGTCTTTCTTGGTCATGGACTCGGAGGTGGCACTTAAAGCATTAGCAACAGGTCTGCCCCAGACACTCTGCCCCTGAGCTCTGTCTTCTGCATCCAGTGAAGCAGACACAGACTCTGAGGATCTTTTGAAAATGCACCCAGTGCCTGCCCCAAATGTCAAATAATTCATCTCTGTTCTCCCCTTTGCGCCATATAACACACATCTCTTACAACATCTGCACTCAGATAAACCTCGGCCTGCAGAAAAGACTGTGTGGGAAGTAACTCCTGTGTCTCCATAGCTAAAATTTGAGACCTAACCTTATCCCTAAGTATTCAGAACACAAAGGAGTATTGACCATTTTACGAATCCTACAATGATTTTTAATAATTCAACATTAGTTTAGAAGAAGAGATTTAATGTTGACCGGCAGGTATTAATATAGCAATTTTGAATGTGAGGATTATCTATTGGTGTATATGTCTGAGCTCCCAAATCTCTTTCAAATTCTGCTTCTTCTCATTTTATGAAACATGTTTCCATGATCTTACAGACAATAGGCACTAAGTAAATAATTGTGAATTTATTCAATTGATTGTGTGATTGATCAAAGTGATAGTGAAGTAACGACCTGCTAAAAACCAATGAAGTACAAAAGGAAATATCAGTTTCTGTTAGAGAAAGAGAGAAAAGCACATCCTGATGACATGAAGAATTGGAAACGTGACCTCACCCCGAATCACAGTGTGGGATTGTTGTCTAGAATTTTGGTGAAATGTGTGTTGCCTACACTGACAACAGACTTTTAGTTGTCTTAGCTAAACAATCTTCTTTCTCATCTCACTCACTCTTGTGGTTACATTTGATAGGATCTATGGTTTCTTTCTTCCTTATCTCTTTCCTTCTTGGCTTCCAAAAAATAATAAGCAAACAGTGGTATAAATACTCTCCATGATGGACTCCCTGGGCTTTTCAAACTTGCCCATCACTTGTGTCTGTAAAGCACAGCATGGTCCTACTTAAAATGGCTATGTTAAAATGAAATAAATCTAATGTAATTATTTTAAAAAGAAATACATTCATATATATTTACTTTCTCTGTAACTATTTCCTTACTACACTTTTTCACCACCTTCTGTGTCATTTGAAAGTGTCAAAAGTGATACAAACTTAATAACCCAAGTCCCTAAAACCATAAACCAAACTCACCAAAATAGTGTGTACTGCTCTACGTTTTTGGTGACTGAAAAGGGGCTGAAATTAATTTTTGATTTGATTAACTTAAGAGTAATCAATCTTGGTTCAATCTATTGCTTCAATATTGGGCACACTGAAATGTCCTAAACAAATTCTGTCTAATACCACTACTGAAAATATATTGCATGTAGCAAGCTCCTGGGGAACCTTGGGTATTGGGTTAATACATTCCTTTTGGAAAGATATATGGAGAACATTTAGAGATCTAAAAATAGACCTACCATATATGTATACTTTGACAGTCAGACCATGCCGTTTTGGTTACTATAGCCTTGTAGTATAATTTAAAGTGAGGCAATGTGATTCCTCCAGATTTCTCCTTCTTGCCTAGGATTACTTTGGTTATTTGTGCTCTTTTTTGATTCCATATGAAATTTAGGACTATCTTCCTAATTCTAGGTCTCTTTCTTCATAAAAGTGCCAGTCTCTTTTCACATTTATCTGATTTGTTCAAGTCCTTTCAGGATAATCTTCCAACATGCAAAATACTCTCATTCCTTACTACGAGTCTCAGGCTCATCTCACTTTGGTGTGGAAGTAAATTTTATGATTACATCATCCAAATTGGGGTTAAAATGAGGCTTTGGGAGTGTAATTTTAAAATGTGATTCTTCTTGATATGAAAAACTAACATGTTCTGCCAGGTGCAGGGGCTCACACATGTAATCCAAGCACTCTGTGAGGCCTAGACGGGTGGATTGCCTGAGCTCAGGAGTTTGAGAGCTGCCAGAGCAAGAGCAAGACCCTGTCTCTACTAAAACTAGACAAAATAGCTGGGTGTTGTGGTGGGTGCCTGTAGTAGTCCATTATAAAATGGGAGACAGAGGCGAGAGGATCGCTCAAGCCCAAGAGTTTCAAGTTGCTGTAAACTATGATGCCTCAGCACTCTATCCAGGAACACAAAGTGAGACTGTCTTCAATTAAAAAGAAAGAAAGAAAAAATGAAAGAGAGAAAAAGAAAAACTAACATGTTTCTGCTCCCACCTATCAAAACGTACAGTGTGGTAATAGAGATTGGATAATCATAGTAGGCACCTCCATTTCAAAAGGGGTAATACGGACACAAAGCACTTACTACTTGTAATATTTCTAAAACTCCATTAGGCGTAATGTTGTAATGTTGTTAACTCTTCTTTAGGGTCCAATTCTGTTCTCTGGGAAAGAGGCTCTATGGTTTTTGTCTCCACTCTGTGAGTCAATCAACTGTTTCCATAAAAAAACTGCTGGTGTTCACAGCTGGCTGGTCTCTACATCTTGTATATTGTGGACCCATCCTTTTTTTTTTTTTTTTTTTTTTTTTTGGTTTCTATGTCCCTTTCAGTCTAAGTGATTAAAAAAAATGTTGGCTTCCTTTTTAACAGATTATAATTCACTCCACAAAAAAAAAAAAAAAAAAAAAAATTCTACAAAGTTTCTAGGTTCCCTGTGGTGTTGATGTGGAACTCCATTAGTCTGCTTGGACTGCCATAGCAAAGCACCACAAAGCTGCTGAAACAACAGAAACTTATTGCCTCTCTGTTCTGGAAGGCAGAGCCCAAGATCAAGGCATCAGCAGTCTGTTCCTCCCCGCCCCCAAGCTTTTGATGGCTTGCTGGCTATCTTTGTCTTGCTTAGCTTGTACATGCATCACCCTAATCTCTACTGCCATGTTTCCATGACATTTTTCATGTATGTCTACCTCCAAAATTCTCCTTTTATAAGAATTCTGGTCATAATAGATTAGAGCACACCCTAATGATATCACTTTTACTTGGTTACAAGCTCATCTCCAAATAAAATCACATTCTGAGATAGCAGAGGTGAATACTTTTACACATGAATGGGAGAACACAATTCAGCTTTTAACAGGGACTCAGTGCTTAGTAGTCTTAGAAGCCCTCTTTTATAATGGACACCATATACAAGGCATATTCTTAATATTCTCAGAAAGCTGGATCTCTCTAAGGTCTTTAAAAGTCTCATAGCTATGCCACTGATTTTATCTTTGCCCTGAGATCAAATTTTATTGCCCTAAATTTGAACATAGCCTTTAGGAGAATTCTCACTTGGGAGCCTTTTGCAAGGTAGGAAGATCATTCTATATTCCTTATTCCCTGGCTTTCTTTTATCAAAGTCATTTTTTCAATTTCTTTGAAATTTTTAATTAATATTGGGTACACAATTGTTGTACATATTTATAGGGCATATGAGATGTTTTAATACAGGCATACAATTTATAAAAATCAAATCAGGGCAGTTAGGGTATCCATTCCTTTGTTTTGGGAATATTCCAACATGGATGAAAGAAATTGAAGAGGACATCAAAAAATGGAAAGATATCCCATGCCCATGGGTTGGAAGAACCAATATTGTTAAAATGTTCATACTGTAGATTCAGTGCAATTTTCATCAAAATACCAATGGCATTTCTTCTTCACGGAAATAGGAAAAAATGATTTTCAAGTTTACATGGAACTGCAAAAGACCCAGGATAGGCAAAGCAATTCTGAGCAAAAAGAACAAAACTGGAGACATCATATCACTTTATTTCAAATTATACTACAGAGCAATAGTAATCAAAACAACATGGTACTGGCTTAAAAATAGATTTATAGACCAATGGAATAGAATAGAGAACCATAAAACAAATCTACGCTGTGAACTTATTTTGGACAATGGTGCCAAGAATAGACATGTGAGAAAGGATAGTCTGTGTTCAAATTGTGCTGGGAAAACTGGATACCAACATGAAGAAGAAACAAGACCCCTATCTCTTCCTATATCAAAAAAATCAACTCAAAATAGGTTAAAGACTTAATTATAATAACTGAAACTATTAAAGGAAAATATTCAGAAAACATTCCAGGACATCCATTTGAGAAATGATTTCTTAAGCAATAGATCAAAAGAACAGGCAACCAAAAGCAGAATTGGACAAATGGCATCATATCAAGCTAAACAATGAACAAAGTGAAAACAACAACCTTAACAGAATGGAAGAAAATATGTAAACAACAAATCTGACAGCAGATTAATGACTAGAATATATAAGCATCTCAAACATCTCAACAGGAAAAAAAATTAAATAAACTGATTTAAAAGTGGGCAAAAGTTCTGAATTAACATTTTTTTAAAGAAGACATACAAATAACCAACAGGTATATGAAAAAATGCTCAATATCATTAGTCATTAGAGAAATGAAAATCAAAACTACAATTAAATATCATCTCACCTTAAAAACATGTTAACATGGTTTTTTATCAAAAAGACAAGCAATCACAAATCCTGGCAAAGATTTAGAGGAAGGGGAACCCTCAGACGCTGCCTGTGGGAATGGAAATTAGTGCAAACACTATGAAGAACAGTATGGCGGTTCCTCAAAACACTAAAAACAGAACTACCATGTGACCAGAAATACCACTGCTAGGTATATATATATTTAAAAGATAGAAAGTCAGTACATGGAAAATACATCTGCATTTCCACATTTTATCACAGCACAATTCACAATAGCCACAATTCGAAATCAACCTAAGTGTCCATAATGGATAAATGGATAAAGAAAATATGGTATGTATGCACAATGGAATATTATTCATCCATAAAAAGAATAAAATCTTCTCATTGGAAACTGAAAAACATTATGGTAAGTGATAAAAGCCATGAACAGAAAAACATATTTTTGCATGTTCTTACTCGTATGTAGGAGCTAAAAATTGAAATAACTGATCTCAGGGAGCTAGGATAATGTCTCACAGAGAGGAAGATGATGCTTACTAGAGGCTGGGAAAAGTAGCAGGCAGGTAGGGGATAAAGTAGGGATGGTTAATGGTAAAGAAAGGGATTTAAAGAGAGAGAGTGAACAATATTTGATAGCAAAACAAAGTGGCTATAGCCAACAATAAGTTATGAAATACTTTAAAATAACTAAAAATAATTTTGGACAGACTATTTCATTTGACCTCAACATTCCGTTCCATCCTTTCTTCAATTCTCACCTTCAGAATTGTGTTAACCACTCCCTCCTCTCATTCTTTTGGGTGATAATGACATTGCTGCTGTTGGCTACAGGATATTTAACTACCCTTGTTTTTCTCTTCACTGACTTCTATAAATGGTCACTTTGTGCATTCATCCACCTCAAATTACCCTAAATTCAGTTTGCAATTTGTTTTCTGAAGGATATCAGCTGTTTCTGCTCTCTGTGATTGATAAAATGATTGTTTGATCCTTTGTACTTTTTTATAGAAAGCATTCTTATTCCTATGCCCTTGGTGTAGAGTTGAATAAGTGAAAGAAGAAATGCATGAAGAAAATTCTCCTCTAGAATCTGGGCTGCATTCTCAGCATCCAAACAGGGCACAAATCTTTTTCTCTATATTCATTCTCTGTGTCTTCCCAGTTCCACCGAATCATTGCTAGCTTCTATATGAGTTTCAGCAGTAGGGGCACTAAGTCCAACTTCAAACAGGAGTGATTTTTATTCTGAAATATGTAAAATCCTAGATGGAAGAAGGGTTAGCAGACCAAAATGTTCCTATTCTTTATAATAGCATGGAACTCAGCAGTGGCTTGCAAAGCCCTACACATCTAGAGGACAGTTGATAAAACCTTATTTACATCTTCACTAAACCCTTGGAAGTGAAATTCATTGGGGCATGAAAGCAAAGAGATTGAGGTGAGGATAGGATTTGGCCAACACTTCTGGAAAGTCTGAGGCATAAACAGCCTTAGCTTTCATAAATAAATACAGGCTGTCCATAAAGTTTGTATACAATTTAAAAATGCACACAAAGTTTATGGACATCCTATATGTTTCCAGATTTAGATACGGCAGAAGGCCTAGACTTCAATGCATACTGACTCTGGAAAATTCACATGATAGAACAGCTCATACATTTGCACTTTTAAGATATTTTCTCAAGGAAATCTGTTTAATCTACCTTCAAAGAGCCTAACATGCTGTGGGCCTCTGGCATGGAGCAAAGATGATCCTGGACTCACTGGTGATACATGAAGACTTCAGATCCTCTCTTCTCTTTTCTTTTTGGCTTTTCTTTTCTTTTCTTTTCTTTCTTCTTCTTCTTTTTTTTTTTTTTTCTGGAAACAAAGTCTTAATCTGGTGCCTAGGCTAGTGTGTTGTGGCCTCAGTCTAGCTCATAGAAACCTCAGATTCTTGGGTTCCAGCAATCTTCCTGCCTCAGCCTCCCAAGCAGTTGGGATTCTATATGGACACCACAACACCTGGATAATTTTTCTATTTTTAATAGAGATGAGGTCTTGCTCTTGCTCGGGCTGGTCTCAAAGTCCTGAAATCAAGGGATCATCCCACCTCAGCCTCTCAGAGTGCTAGGATTATAGGCATGAGCCTGGCACCCCACCACACATCCTCCCTTCTTGATGGAAGATGCAGAACCTCTCCTCCCACCATCAACCTGTAAAACGGCCAAAATGCTGGCGAGATATAGAGCCACGGAGCTCTCACTCATTGCTGTGGGAGATGAGCAGGTCCAGACAGCTAAGCATCAGTGAGCTAAAGACGCAGAATGAGATGTAGGGAATTACAAACACCAACTACAGAGATGGTAGAACACCGAACAGAGAATCAGAATGTGCATGTTAAGATACGTACAGGTCATCAGGGAAGAGCTGGGGCAGTCATCTTGGGGAAGGAGACGGGAACCAGAGAACAAGTTTGTTGTTTTAATAAATGGAAGATAAATGAAGGTGTGTATAGGCTGAAAGAGAATCAGCAAGAAAAAGATGTTCAGTGAGGGGCTGGGAGACATGGAGGGAAACCAGCTATTCTAACAACTTTAGTAAGATGAAGGAGATTTTCAAGTCTTTAATGCAGCTCCTCTGCTGAATAATTTGCTGCCCCTCTCTTTTAGAAAATGGTTTTTATTAGCTTCAGTTTTTAAAGAGGACACTTTATGGCTTTGTCTTCATTTCTGCCTTAGCCTATGGCCAAGAATAACAGAGAAAATCCCTGATTTGTCCTTGTATAGTTAAAATGACATTTAAGGAACATTTAAGTCACATCTGCAGTGCAGCTAGTTAAAAGAATACTAATTAGTGAAATATGGTTTTAGACTAGTACATGTATTGAACAAAAATCATTGAATAAACTGACTATGTACACTATGTGGTTAAAGTAAAGGTAGTGTTGCCAGACTTAGAAAATAAATTTTTATAAACTCATTCTGTTACTTGTTTTGACAATATTTCACTTTTAGCCTTATATCATCTTCAATAAGCATTTCATTTACCTAATGAAAAACACATTTAAAGTAATGAGTACACAGTGTTTAATTTGCATATGCAAATACATTTAATCAGTAGAAATAGCTGGCAGAAGAGAAATGTATACAAGTAATTATTTCAGTGACTGCCCACTCCTTCAAGTTTATGGGAAGACTTTATAGCTGGGATTAGAGATTAATACTTTACAGGAGAAAAACACCTCTATGTGGAAAATGACCATAATGATAATAATAACTACAAGGTATGGAATCCTACTTAATCTTGCACACAGGCCATATTTTGTTTCCATTCCACATGACACCTAAACAAGAAGACGTGATTATCCTTCTTTTAGAGATAAAAACACTAAAGGCCAATGAGGTGAAGCAATTTGGCAAAGGTCATATATTTAAGGAACAAAGCTGGGATTCAAATCTAATCCATTTTTGACTCTAAAGTCTGATCCTATTTCACCACTGTGGGAAAAAACACCCTTCAATTATCAATTCAAGCTTCCCTATTGCCAAAGGTAATTTGAAAATTCTCTATGTGGTATATGTAGTATATAGTCTGGGAGATAAAATTACCAGTGAAAATTGATATTTCAAAGAATAAATGGATTATCAATAAGACTACATGTTTACATGGGTGCTAGGAATGGTTGTTTTAATTCCAATGAAAATGTAAAATGCCACACTTGGACTTTTAAATATAACTTGAGATTAAATACTAATAAAGTCATAAATATGGTGTTCAGTTTCTGGAGTTTGTTCTGCCTATTTATCAATCCAACAGAAGGAAGCAAAAGTCTTTATGGATCAAAGTACAATTATATCTCTGAGACAACGCAGAATGTCTTGTGGGGGTTAAAGGATGTTCGAGTGAGTTCACTTGCTATTTAAGGAGATACAGAGGGCCAAAAAGTAAAAAATAAAAAAAGAAGCATGCAGGTCATGGTTCACATATTCAGCAACAACTTTCCATTTGTTATTTTTCTGCATTATAAAAATGAATGAATAACATCCATGAAAATAATTCAAAATCCACATTTTTGACCCTTAATTGTTTCTAAATGGTTCTGAACTCTCTAAAAATATTATTTTCATCAGTCTTTACAACACAACATCTTTTCCAGTCACCTGCAATGACAAATAATTCCAGGTCTTCATATTGATTTGACTCCAAATCTTTCCTTTTTTTTTTTTTGCAATTTTTGGCCGGGGCTGTGTTTGAACCCACCACCTCCTGTATATGGGGCCAGTGCCCTACTCCTTTGAGCCACAGGTGCCACCCAACTCCAAATCTTTGTAAAATATTCTTTTGTTTAACTAATCATCCCTGATCTTACCTGGAAGAGCACTATGCTTGGAGATTTAATTTTACTTGGCAGATATATATCTGACACCCCAGGTTTTATTAAAAATCTCAACTTTGGGAGATTGGATTAAACATGGGGGCTGAGTAACAGCTTCCCTGCAACTGGGCACAACAAGTCTGGAGAGACCAGACTCCAGACATCTCTGGCCCGTGGGATCTGCCTATGATTATCCCTTTGAGGATACAGGGAGCCAGCAAGGGACTTCTGGACCCCAGGAGGAGGACAAAAACCTTGGAAAACTGGCAAGTGGCTGCATGTGTTCGATCGACCTAACCACACTGGCAACCATGAGTACAAGCAGCAGTGAGACTGCAAACTGGAAAGGCCTTACCTGTGAACTTTTTTGGTGTTCTTGAACTTGGCGCTTAGTTGAGCTGCCTGGGGGAGAGCTTGAGCAAAAGTGTGGAGAACTTTTGGCATTGTCTGGGGCCCCAAATGAGCCACTGAGCTGAGCTCAGTGAAAGCCATTGTGTGAAAAAACTGCTCCGGCAAGCTCCGCCCTCAGGGTCCCAGAGCAAGGAACGGGTGGGACAAAGTAACCTAGTGACTGAGCAGCTTAAAGGCGGGGACTGAACTGCCTCACAGCCCTAATCCTTAGGAGCAGAGTGAGAC